>JANSTQ010200743.1:0-18159 GCA_026167885.1 Bergia puertoricense | reverse complement strand
AATTCTGTAATCACTGTTGTTGGGAACCAATCAGATTGCAGGAATCACCAGTGATTTCAAAATGGATATAATTAATGTATATATTAAACTTATATCACTTAACAGTACTAATAATTTATTATAGCTCCCAAAAGCACCTCAAAAGTTAAATATTGACATATAATGTAGTGTTTCAGTAAATTAAGAATTATACTACTTACATTGTAACTGCAAAAACATCTTGAAATTGAGAATACACACAGAATTATAGTTTATGTGGACTGTGTTTGTGTGATAGTATTTATGACTTTTGTAGTTTCACTCCGTTGGGATAGAATTAGTTTAAAATTAGCTAATGGCAACACAACATCTCAAATTATACAACTTATTTTCTCAATATACCTGTACCTTTCTAGAGATGTACATGTATTTTGAGTGGTCACATTATAATGTCCAGCCATTGTTGTTTGAGTTAGTACACTATCCTACTGTTATTTTAGCCAATATCTGTTTGCTCCTTTTGGATCAGTACAGGCTGTTTTCTTAATACAGGTACAGTACAAGTACTACCTAGTACCATCTGTTTGTTTCTTATTGATCGGTACAGGCTGACTCTATTTTCTTGCTGCAAGTACAGCACAAGTACCATCAAGTATTATCTGTTTGTTTCTTATTGATCGGTACAGGCTGACTCTATTTTCTTGCTGCAAGTACAGTACAAGTACCATCAAGTACCATCTGTTTGTTTCTTACTGATCAGTACAGGCTGACTCTATTTTCTTGCTGCAAGTACAGTACAAGTACCATCAAGTACCAATCTGTTTGTTTCTTATTGATTGATACAGACTGACTCCATTTTCTTGCTGCAAGTACAGTACAAGTACCATCAAGTACCAATCTGTTTGTTTCTTATTGATTGGTACAGACTGACTCCATTTTCTTGCTGCAAGTTCAGTACAAGGACCATTTATACTATGAACTGCTATTATACTAATTACAACTAAATAAGTGTGAGAATACCAACCTGTTTTCTTCTTGCTTTTTCTACATCATCTAAATTTGGGTCATTTTCAATTGCCAAAATTTGTTTCCTAATAAGTGCCTGGTGATAACAAGATAATCAACAATGTAAGTTATAATTTTCAAAATAAAAACCTGCATATTTGCAGATGAAATTTTATTGAAATTTGTCAGATCTTTACTCCAGAACAATATTAGTTATATGAGGCCTAAAATAATTTCTCATATGCAGCAACTGCTCCTCATCAGAATATGCAGATTTTGAATGAAAAATCTTGTACAGATAATCTCCACTATCTTGAATTTCTCCAAAGCCAGGAATTTCAGGCTTCATGAAAATGGATCACATTCAATTGTATTGTAGCAAACAGCAGAAAATGAAGAAAGCACAACAAATTGTATTTCCGAACAGCAGAACTTCAATGAAATTGCATCAACACAAAAAATATCAAGCTTAGCCTACTATATATAGCAAGATTCAAAAAGTATTTTTCAGAAAAGTATATTTCAAAAAAGTATATGCTGTGGAAAATGATGTTGAAAACATTTTTTTACTGGGAACAGGCTTCAAAATTGGGGTGTGTCTTATATTCAAGTAAAACTGGTCCAATGGTTAATGATGACATGACAATCAAACCAGCTACACTTTTTGTATAAAAAAACTTATTTTGGATATTCTAATGTAGCTTCAAATGAATAAATAGGTACACACTATACAGTACTATCAAATGGCATACTCAACAGATACAGGGTAAGATTTAACTTTGACCATTTTCTTTTCTTTGTTCAGTGCACCAATTCCAAATTACGCTTCAATTCCTGCAAACAATAGCATGATGTTTAGGTCAGGTGCCAAGTTTCCATACATTTGCTGTATTTCTTAGCACCTACCCTTAACTTCATGTTATTGTTCACTTGAATTGAAGCATAATTCAGAAATGGGCTATTCCTTTAACACCAATAACATTTGCAAGACATTAATTTGCTATTAAAAACAGGACATAAAAAATAACTATAAATGTAGTTATTTTATATGAATTGTTTTTACAGGAAGACTTGAACCTTGAAAAAGCTCATACTGTAGTTTGGGACAAATATAGTATAAAAGGAACCACATAATTTCCCTGTATCAATTCAATATAGAATTTCAAATTAATATTTTACTGAACATAATATTTGCTAAAGGCTACCTTGTTCACACTAATTTTGCATTACTTAAATTTTTCCAAGTTTCAAAAAATCACAAAAATAAAGATCCACAAAAAAAGTTACCATGTGAATACTGAAATTAAGATATGGTATTCAAAATGATTTTCCTGTCAAAATGCAAATTCTAACCCTATCTAGAGCCTTTAAGGGGTGTAATTTGGAATTTCCCCCTCCCCCAAAAATTCTTTTTCCAACCTAAAATCTGAGGCATTGCAGCAATTAAAATGAAACTTGCAATAGATGTAGTCCAAATAATAAGACAACTTTTGACATTAATTAAAATGAAACTTGCAATAGATGTAGTCCAAATAATAAGACAACTTTTGACATAAATTAAAATGAAACTTGCAATAGATATAGTCCAAATAATAAGACAACTTTTGACATTAAAAGATTTCATGTTATAATTTATGCAAATTTAATTATGCAAATTAAATGGTAAAAACACAAGAACTTTTTTACAAAACTCGTTCTATTTTCTTCTTTTAGATTTTCTCCTTGAGATTATACTTAATAGAGTCTATAAATAAAGGTTTTATATATAAATTTCAAGAAAACTAGCTACAATTTTGAAAAGTTTTCAAAAAACCCAAGATGGCGGCCAAGATGGCAGCAGTTTTTAACTAAAACTTGATTATTTATGTTGCAGAGGAAAGTAATTAGCAAGGCCAATGCTGCCTGCATGTCAAATGCTAGCTTTTATCTTTAACCATTTGGAAAATCATGGTGGGTTCAAATACCCCCCCCCTCATAAACAGTGGTGTTTCTCCAAAAGGCCAGAACTGGGTACATGTAAAATATTTCCTGATTCAAGGCTAATACTTATTTCCAGACTCACTCATGCCGACTGAGTAAGTGATTCCCCCAGAAAACAAACTTGTCTAATCCACCATCGACAGAGCTTTACTCACTTGCTGATCCTCTTCTCTACTGCTACTTCTCTCTGAACGTTCAGATCCAGGAGCTTTAGAATACGAGCCTTGGCTATGTGTAGAAGTCTCAGATGACACAGACATTGATCTATTGGGTTTGATGTTTGGAGGTAATGATGCAAAGGAACTTGTGGTATTGGTATTAAAATCCATTGTACACAGAGGGGTTAGGAGTGATGCTGAAACCTGTTTGAAAATGATACAACAACCGTTACATTATCATACAGCAAGGTACATAATTATGAAGAAAGCCAAATGAATGTACACGTAAGTGGCAGTGCATAATGACTAAACCAAGTACATAATTTTATAACGGCCAGTTCTGTGTAATATATATTTGTCGGTAAAGGGTAAAAAACTAAAACACAAGCGACACAAGAACTACAGTACCTGACTGAGATCTTCTAATCCAAGTCCCATGGTTGTCGACATTTCTTCTGTAAAAATAAAATACAGTACAAGGTGTGAGAAGCTTCTTCAAAAAGAAACCATCTCTGATGATTGTTTTAAACTGAAAATGCTCTGAACTTTTAAGCCTTATTTTGTGATGTAATTGTTACTAGTATTTTAGCAACCAATTTTGTCTTCACAAAACAAAGTATATATTATATATATTAACTGTTTTTCATTTTTCTTCCTCAAAATATGAGAAACTACTGTACCACAAAACATGTGCAGATAATACGTCACCTTGTGGGTAATTGTACTTGTCACTCTCAATTTCCTTATTTTGTCTACCCTAACAATATTTAAGTGGTTTATTGTTATCACAGATAACATTTAGTCAATAACACTTACGTTCTACATGGGCAAATGCACAGAATGGCCCTCTTGGACAATGACCTGTCTGTTGCATATCATTACACTTTGTTGACTTGTAAATCTGCAAAAGCCATAACAATTCATTCAAAAAGCACCCAAATACTTAAATACATGTATTTTTGCTGAAGAAACTAATTCTGTAAAATAAATACAAAATAAACAAGTTTAGCAATTAGTAAAATTAAAGTTCCCACTACACTTCTAAGTGAGCAAGGTCAGCTAACAGCTGTCTCTTCTGGATCTAAAATTGGAAATTTAAAAATAAAATTTTAAAATTAGAAGCAATTATAGGTAAGGAAGTGCTACCATCACCACTCTATTTTTCATGTTAAAATAAATCATATGAATATTCTTGAAATTGATTCTGATTGTCAAATTGGGGATCTTGATCAACAACTAAGGTATAATTCTGTTTTGATCTGCTACCCTATAAAAGTATACATAACGAACCTCTGGATGAAATTGCTGCTCTGTTCTTGTATGACAATATGGACAGTTGTCACCATTCTCACAGTTTGACGGTTCTCCCCATTCGTCTCCATGTTTCACATTTGGACAAGGTGTAGATCTAAAACAAACAAATTGCTAATGGAGCTCTGACACTTCATTAAATTGCAGTACTTAAAAATAATTTCATCACTGATATATCATCATGATTATCAATAAATTTAATGGCAATATCTAATTAATGTTAAGTCATTTACCACCAAATTCTGACAGTCCTGGGCATTTACCAACATACCTGTGGTTGTCTCGGGTACAAAACACATGGCTCAACTTTGTACATAAATAACATCTAATCACATTACAGGAATTTTTGTGTATTTGAGAAAATACAAGTAAATAATCCTGTTATTTACTTACAAGGCAAAACTTTATTTTCACTTAATATTAAAGTTTGGTTAGTTAGTTGATATATGTGAGTGTATGGGAAAATACGTAATAAAAATATACACCAACCTGTATCTATATTTCCTTGGACTTCGTCTTCGATCTCTGGTGTTATGATAATGTGGACAGGCATATCCTTGTCGACACAACCTAGGAGGCCTTTTACATGGTTCAGTCTTGTAATTTGACAGCACAAAATTTGTATCTAAAAATTTAAAACACATTTAGAATTTCATTAATATTCTGAGTGAGCTTTTCATGTCAGTGCTGATACGTTATTTTATGATTAAACCTTCACGTCACTTTCCAGTGTTTGATTTTAGAGCCAAAACATGAATTTTTAATACCACAATAAATGAGCTGTTAGACCATAGAACGCCTAGTAATAGACCACTTTCAAATACAAAAACACAAGTCAAAATCAACCATAATATACAGTGATGTTATGTAAGGAGTCTAATATAATTTAAAATACCAGTGCATTATCTTTTCCGGCAATACCAGAACTGAAAAGCATAGACTGTCAAAAATCACAATGTCTACAACAAAATAAACAAATCAGTGTTTCAGTTTTACACGATTTAACAATATATATGTATGGTTTATTATTATTTTGAAGGTTTTCTTCAATCCAGTAGTCAAAAGATACCGTCTTACTAAATGATCAAAGATTAATCGTGACCATCTATTTTAACTGCGAGAAGACATTGTATTTGTAGTCGTAAACGTTGGATTATAAATAATAAATCAAATGGAGGAGCAAATAATTGGTAAAGCCCCAAGACCAAATCCGCCGACAAACACTTTTTTCACGATTTTATAGCACAAAACGTATTCTCCGTTTGATCTAAATAACGTTACGGTCGGAGGTCTTGACCCATTCTTGATAACAAAATGATTTAGTTTTGACTAACTTCCAAAAAGAGAACTGAATTGACCAGAATCAGCTAATTATAAACCTTATCTTGTTTCAATTCAAAGTTTTTAAACACATTTAGTCGCGAACTGGGACATATCAAGAAAATAAATACGCGACAGAGAATAAAACATTCAGCGACAATCGTTAAATTTCGAAAGAAGCTATACAAATCGAAACCAAGTGTGTTTTTGCCGGAATGATCAAAAAGATTGTACAACTGTGTACAAACCTTGCCAACGGGGATCTTCCAAAACTGCCTTATTTTCCGCTCCTTGTTGTCCGATGTCGGTTTCCTCTTTTTCCATTGCCTGAAGCTCTCTAACATCGTATACTGGTTGCCGAAGATCGTGTGGTCCGTGAGCGAAGGCACAGTGTGGACCATTTTTAACACAATAACCTCGGGTATCTGTCTCGTGAACACAAGTTGCAGTCTTGTAGTAGCGGAGATGGTAGCGGCGTTCCACATCGCCAGCTACACGATGTAAATATGGACAACTACAGGAACAAATGAATGGAAATTCGCTCATTAGAAATTTGTCAGCAGAACAAACAAATGTCATTAAGTGCAAACTATATAAACTGTATAAATCTCAGCAAAATCTAGTTTGCAAGAAACAAAATTACGGAAAGATAGGACATACTCGTCACCCGAAGGACAGATGCCTGTTGTTTCATCGTATTGAGTGCAGTAAACATCAGGACTATAATTAAAAGTGCCATCCCGTTTCTTTTTGGGTCTTCTCCGTCGCTGATTCATGAAGTGCCAGTGGAAGCAGGTGAAAGGCCTGTGCTGTGTACATTTATGTTGTAGAAACAGAGGACATTGCTCAACGCGAAACTCCTTCAGGTACCTGAATTTCAAACGACCACAAAAAAAATTAGCAAACGGATATAAACCAAACTGACAACTGGTTAAATTCTTCGTCCACCTACGTGTAGTGGAACGGTTTTTCCGGCTGCGTCTGGGCAAAGATGGACGATTTATTTTCCGGGGAAACTGTAGTGGTAGGAGAAGTCATTACTGCCTCGATGGACGACATGTTGTTTTGGCTCCTACGTAAAAACTAAACGCGCGCGCAGCAGAACATAGACAAACCAATGCATCATGGGATATACCTACTCAGCCATTGGTCAATTTAGGTCACGTGAGATATCATGGTAGCCAGATTCCGTTTTGTCGCGTCTTTTCCAGAATCATAAAAGTTCAACTTGAAAGGCATTTTCTTGGCTTTTTAATCCTTTCAAGTGACATGAAATTCAATAGTAAATATTGGAGAAGAAAGCTGAAGAAACGCTAAATAATCCTACGCATTGTGGTCTAATAATTCAGAAGGAATCAATGACATTTAGTTTGCTTTCCGACTTTCCCTAGGTTTCCGAGGAAATAATTGACATATCCGGGATGTCGTCAATAACCGTGACTTTACGTGACAAGTAACCAAGGAGGGAGGGGTGGGTCTATAATTGTCAGTTTATTATGTCCTTCAGTTTGCGGACTTAAAAATGCTATAACTGCTGATACCGTAAACTTTCGTTCCAAAAAGAATGTTTTCGTATCCACTAATTTTAATTAAAACAGTTGTTCATTTGGGGAACTTGAAAAATTAAAAAAACTGGATTATCGTCTATAGCTCAGTTGGACGTAATCTTCCACTTCCAGTGAAAAGCTAAAACTGTCTCATCATTCAGTATCAATAATGTTTAAAAACTGTTTAGCTTCTGAATAAAAATTTAGACCTAATTTGGACTCATGGACCAAAATATTTGAGACAACAACTCGTGTTTTGCGGGTTTCAAAGTCCCGTGAAACATATTTCATAGTACATGTCAAACGGCCCAATAGGAAAAATCCCCATGTGGCGGATAAAACGTGCTTGTTGTCCAATCACTAAATTAAGAACGCTAAAATTTTAAAATATACATCAATTATCCTTTATGTACATTCACACTCCTATTTGTTTTTAATACCGTCGTTTCGGATTTGGTCGGTCGGTCTGTAAAAAAAACGCACATAATAATGGAACTCAGTCATGTCTTAAATACTCCTTGCTAGCGAAAGTAAATCCTAAGTAAACTGATTTAAAGTTTAAATTTGTGTAGAAAATCAAGATAAAACGCTGGTTTTATCATGAAGTGGAAATGCATACAAAATATTTTGCCTGAGGTCCATTTTTTAAAAGGCTCATCAACGGAACAGACTCGTGTAGTTAAAAAAAGTGCCATGCCGATATTCGGTCAGTGCCAGAGGTCAGTGCTATGCGTATTTGAGTCAGTTAAAACCTAAAACATGATATCCGGTATGTACGGTACATTCGGGAAAAAAAAGGTACAAAATTTTAGTCAGCGTTCAATGCGTCAATTTAGGCCGTTTGGTAATAAGGTTTCCTTTGTTTATTCTAAAACGAGCTTCTTGAACCTTTCAACACGCAGTGTTTGTTGCTGGTTGTTGTTTCAGCGGAACGAATCTACAGTCTGACATGGAGAGTGATCCGACTGCGTAGTTAAAAAAATGTGTAGGAACTGCCGCTGCAGCATTTTTGTTATTAAAGTTGCTGGTATAGTTTGTCTGTTTCTCGTAAAGCGCATAAATTATAACTGATGACGTCATCCAATCAGTACGTCAAAGGCTGTAAATATATGGAATATAGGTATCAAAAATTTCATTTTAATTACTTCAAAGCTTTAAGTTTTAGGTTGGAAAGACCTTTGGAGATTCAACTTGACCACCTCCCCCTGGCAGTTTAGGGATTTTAAAATACGCAGTTGAGTGAAGCGAAGCTATAAAGATTTTAAAAGTTGTAAAAAAACCCTCAGGTTTACCGCATGTATTTTTATGATGGAGAACCAGAACATTTTGGACGAGGCTGATTGTTATTTTTTTAAAATATCAGGCTAAAATTGTTTGTAAGTATTATCTCGTTTTTATATATAAGAAAAAGCAGCAAAGCAAACTAGTCTGAGCGTCATAGCTCTTTTGAAAAGAAAAACCGTGTAACCTATCAAACTCCATCTTAACTCTATCATAGAGTCTATGCAACTGTTTTGCCAATAATGCTAGCATTCCGTGTTTTTTTGACGGGGACGTTTATTTTAAACTAAAACTCGGCCTTCTTGACCCGGCCGTGCAGTTTTCAATTTGATTGAAACTGTATCCGGTCGTTTCGTTCTCAACCAAAAGTCGTTTCGTTTTCCAGCCAAAATTTGTTTTGTTCCCAACCATAATTCGTTTCGTTCCTTACCAAAAAGTAGCGTGTATGTAAAACATCTGCAATTGTGACTGTGTAAATTAACACTTTGACTTAGCGATAGATATTTTATCAAAATTAACAAACGTACTTTCTACGTCTGTTTGAGAAGACCAAGCAAGATCAAACTGGCACGAAATTGAAAACATGCAAATAATTTACTTACAGCGGCTTCCTTGTGCAAATGTATGAGACGACTTCCTCGCCCCGCGCTTGATCATTAAGGCCGTTTGTACTATCTTCCTCTTGAAAATCTACTTTGGCTACTGAAAACGTTTCAATGAAGAAAGACCCTCATTCGACATAAACTCAAACTAGCTTCTAAAAGTAGAAATCAGTATATATTTTGGTTTAGCCCGTTGTAATCCACACTCAGTGACTTAGTCGCTGTATATAAATGATCGCAGTTGTCTCCGTTGAGGTAAACAAAAGACTACCACATCGTTATCTCACTCAAAAATAAGATATGCTAACAAAAAGACTCTTTTGTTAGGGAACGAAACGATTTTTAGTTGGGAAAGAAACGAATAAGGTGGGAACGAAACGTCTGGGAACGAAACGAACGTAAACAGTTTGAAATCTAAACTTTTACAACTACAAGCTCGTAATAGCTCTCTCAGTAGTGATATGTACAATTAAAAGAATGGAATTTGCATATTTAAGGTTTCGCATATCAATCATTAATAGCTATATCGTTATATACTACTCACTTTTCTACTTTTTGCTTTGATGCGACGTTAATTTAAGAGGCTCGGCGTTCAAGTGCGCCCCACCCCCTCCCCCCTCCATGCCCATCACGTGTCCTCCTACATCTCCCATGCTAGTAGTGATCAGCAGGGTGACAACCAAATCGCAGAGAGCTTTTTTGAACACTCGCAGGTGCGTTCAATTGACCGCATTCTGAAATAGGAATACCGTTTAGGAATGATTTCTAATTACTCTTTCGAAGCTGTAAACAAAAATAAATTATCAAAATTAAGGACTAGAAGAAGCTTAAAATATACTTTTTTTTGTATATTCCTGTTATCGAACTATTCAGCTAGTTTTTGGAGATCAACCTCAGATAGTGGTCGATTTAATGTTATTGCTACTAAAATTATAAATAGCCATATGACAATTTCTTAGAGGTCTTTTCTGTCCGTTATCAAGTAATCGAGTAGTGGTAGGTTTTTGAGTTAAGAATTTCTCTGGCATCTGCGCTGGTAATCAGGAAGGTGCAAAATCTGTATTATAACAATCGATACTCAAAGTTTATAGGCTGTGCAGCTGGCTGTCGTTGGTATATCTGTTTGAGAATAATTGGCTGTTAGCTACGATTTCCTCTTTTTGTTATATTCTTTCCATGAGAAATTGAGATCTGTACGGAGTCCGAAAGCTTATTTGTTGAGTTGAACTATTGTCCTTATATGACAGGAAATGTTATCATGTTGTATTTGGTGTTTTGTAGTTTTGACACTTTATCAGTTTATATTTTTTGGACTACTTCCAGCCTGTTTATTTAGGCCATTGAATAGTCAATACGTTAAATAGTCTTATTTTTAAAAAAAGTGTAATTAAAGAACGGTATACAGCGTCCATCAAACCGTTTTGTATCGTGAAACACTCGGTAAGGTAATATACTAAGTCAATAGTCTTCTTGCTTCTAAGCACAGTGGTAGCGGGAACTCTGGAAAACCTTTCAAGGTTTTAAGGCTTTTTTGTTAAAACAAGTGTGATTTATCTTATTCAGATTTTAAAACGAGATTCGAAATTGAAGGATCGAAATATGAGAGTAACCTTGTAAGTTATGTGGCAGCACGATACCCAGATATACTGCTGGCATGATAACATCTTTAAAAATATTTATGTAAAACTATTCCTTAACAACTAACCCCGTTATCATTTATACCATTTTAATTTTCAGCCATTTATAAAATATTCCCAATTCATGGTTTTAGTGATAATCTTATGTCTTCCTGTTCTGTTCCAACTGCCGCTCTGTTGAGCTAAAGCTATCATCAGGCTAACACGCGGTCAACAGTTTCGAGGGAGGAAACAATTCCAGTTTGTTAAATAATCAGGCTGAGAATCCTGATCTTTCTAGACAAGCTGTTGAGCAATAGATGGCGTAAATTACAATATTAGTTTCCTGACTTGATAGAATTGATATTCGTATTACGTGTCACATTCAAAGTAGTTAAGCTAATCAGTTCTAACTGTACACTAACCAGTGTACTAGTTCCTCTGATAGCTAAAATGGACAACACATTGCAAATGGCGGCAAGTGTCCTTCTTTCTTATTATGTAGTTTTTGTAATCGTGATTAGGTTTTTTTATATAAAAAGTTGTTGCTACTTGTACATAGCTGGAATCTGTGGATAGATAAATTTACCATTTGTAGAGAAAATAAAGGAATATGGAATAAAAGATCTTTATCGTAACGAAACGATCTTATTAAAGGTTTATTTGCCAATTGGGCAACAGTGTGCTATGCTCTTTCCGAAAACTTGACGTTAAAAGGCTGTTTCATGGTTTTGCCCATGCTCAGGGATTTACTGGCAAAAAGCTGTTTCAAGCTAAAATATCTCTAAACAAGCAGTGTTCAGATACCCTTGAAAGTTTTTCAAGAGGTAAATGCTTCGGATGGTCTGTTTTAGTTGGCGATTAAGTTAGATTCTTATGTTCCGGGCCGGAACACAAAATAATAAATTATTTTAAAATGCCAAAAACGTTGGCGGAAGTGATCATTGACTGTTTTGTTAGTGGATTAAGATGTTTTCTTTTGGAATTACTTGTATAAATAGCTTAAAACTGTAACTTCTGAAAAAGAGAAAGTATATTTATTAAGCCATGAAAGAACCCCTTTAGAGCCCGTGTGCTTTACAGCTTCATCTGTCTGATCTTGACCTCGTGACATCTAGGCCCGGCTGTTCCAATGGTGGATAGCAATGTTCAGGGAATAAACCCGCTCGATCAATCTGAAGAGCGTTTTTGAGTGGACAATTGTCCGTAACAAAAAAAATGGCGGCTGGTACATTTACCCATAGCTCCTAGCGCGCAAAAAACCTGAAAACGCTCATAAAAACGAACAGAAAGGATCTGAAATCTTCAAACCTATCATACACAATGTTGTTAGTGCATGGACAAGTTTCTCAAAACAATGGTCTTCCGTGTACACCTTTTCGCTGAGTTAGGCTCGCAAGCCGCGTTGTAGTCAAATGTAGGTATGGTGGGTTTATTGGTGTTGACGGCAGACCTAATTGCTGCTGAAGCGAAGCGAAGGCAGCCATTCGTATTCGTGTTCGCACCGAGCTCTTTAGTCCAGTTAGCTCTTTGTCCGGATTCGCTCGCTCGGTCGGGTCTGAGTACGAGTGAGACCCACGTTCCCATGGGTACGTTTGACGTCATTCGACTTGAAGAGCGAAGGAAATTTGGTTCTTCATAAAAGGTAACCCTAGACTTTAAATGTAGACTTAAATTCATGGAAAATAACGTTGTATTTGCTTGTGGAAGTATTCATAAAGGAGACAGGCGCTTTAGTAGTGAGTCTCGAGGGTTATAATTAAAATTAAACGCGTTGGAAGCGGCATTGACATTATTTGTAAACAAGTGTCAAGTGACGTTATTATAAAACATTTTTTCATTAGAGCGACTAGAAATCAAAATAAACTGAATGTCTCTGTTGTGTCGAGAGATAAATTATCTGAAATGCAAGTGCTTGAATGACACAGTGCTAAATAACAGAGGCAGCACTTCACTTCCCTTTGAGAACTTCTAGTTCAAAGAATAAAGTTAATTGCTATCAGCATAGGGTGGACGGGGCCTTGAAATGCTAAAAATTGGAAACAAAATTCCTTTTCTAAGTCTTAGCTGCAGACAAACACAATAATATAACGATAGTTGCCAAGCGTAGAATGATACCGCATGAGTAGCGTAAATCAATACAAAAAATGAGATTTAAGATAGATTATTGACTTGGAATTTACAGAATTTGGGACACATTTTTTAAAAATGGAATTTAAGGAATACGATCTGACCTTGGGAAAAACAGTTTATAGAAGTCAAAACTTGAAAACAGCAAAGCTTGAAAACCGTCTGAAGAAGAACTGCAAGTATATGCAAATTCTGTCAAGTTCAGGTTTGTTCGAATCACTTACACTCTTTGTTTTATAAGAACGTCTATTTTGGGACTCGCGTTGAATGTACGTAATTTTTTCCGGATTTCTCCCCTAATTGTTTCTGATTAAAACGTTAAGTGGTTCTGTTCGACCAATGCACTGCAATTGTTATCGCAATTCTTATGTTCTTAGTGGGACAGTTCGACCCCCTTACAGTTCTTATGCGAGCCAAGATCGTGATGTAGACAGCTGGCATTGAATAGGGCGAAGAGCTACCAAGTACCAGATGATGTCAAAGGGAGAAGTGGATATCAGAAATGCTGCAGCTGTGTACATATACATGCACAATCTCTCACTGTCTACGCGGCTCAACCCATGCAGCTCCATTTGCTCGTAGATGCCTCTCGCAAAGAAACCTTTGCCCCAGCGACTTCCGTCTGGTTTGTTGTTACACGGATTGTGAGCCCACTTCTCGTCATTTCGCGCCGCCGAAAGCTACGACAATACTAACAGTGGTTGAATGTTCTTGAAGACCACAGATCGTGGACAAGAACTGACAATCCATTGGACAAATTCGTGAAACGTCATGGTACTGGATTTGCAAACAGAGCACAAGTTTTAAACAGTGTGTTGCTAGTCGTATTGGAAAAATTCTTGAGCACCTTGAGCCTGAACAGTAGCGTTACCAGGAAGTTTAATCCGGCAGACCAACCCACAAGTAGTCCTCGATCACCTTGGGGGGGGGGGGGGGTGCGACGTGCTTCGTGAAAACCCTACACGTATTTCAGGTCAATTTATACAAATTTCAAGACAAGCTCTCCAAGACTGAATGTGCTTCGATCCCAATTCACACTAGTGTTCTTTAATTATCTTCTGAATCCATTGTATTACGCCGGTATTTAGAAAAGTTGGATGCAAACCGCACATTTGTTTGCGTGGGTTGCATAATGTGCCGTCATTACTACAGCCAACAGGCGTACATTACCCTACAATCAGCAGCATATGAAACTAGAAGAACAGCACAGTATTTATAAACTAACGATATCGAAGAACTAAACGGTTGCTGTCAATAATGCAGTAGATAGTCAAAATATGTGAAATATTTGCAGGAATGAATGTTTGGATCCTATCCGGCTGTACTCTTACTTCAACTGCAGCCATTCCCTAAGCGTTTTCACTTAAAAGTGCACTGATCACAATTTTAATATTATTACAGTATGCAAATGGCAAGCTCTGATTTTCGAAGTTATCTGATCTTTAGGTGTCGGTTGTCGTACTGCAACCTTGTTGACCTTCGCTGATTAGATTTAATAAATATAGCGCACAAAAATAGAAGTTGAGGAAAACACTTGAAACATGTGCTAGTTAACTTACTAGAGAAAGCTATTTCAGTCCGTTGTCGTGAGAAATTTAGTTTTAGACTTTCAGTTCAGTTCAGTTTATTATTTGTCTGTGCTTCATATTTTACAATAAATGAATAAATTCTAAAATAAATTGGCGTATTACATATAAATAAAGATATAGTCAAATAGATATATGAAAAACACTAGACGAGGAGGCTCGTAAAGAAACCATAAAGGTTTATTTGGACTATGGCCTCCTCAACAACTTGAATTGGATATATTTTTGACGTACAGATACATTACAGTTTTGAATTCTTTTTTTTAGATATAAGCAGAGCAAGCACACTGAAGCAAACAAACACAGGGACAGTACAACAGCAAGGTGCAAGACTATTTTGTATAAGAGGATAGAAATGTAGTAAATAGTTCGAAAAAAGAGACTCGACAAAACTTTGATACTTATGAGTAGCAGCTGTAGTTTTTGATAAACAGTAACCATGCCAAGATGTATTTTGTTGATTCGGATATCGTGATTTACAGTTAAATAAAAAAGATTTGGATTTGAATAACCGTTAGTTGACCAAGATATGTCCTGTGTTGGCTACTATCATTATTACATTGGTTTTTAAAGACTGAAATAGTTCAGTGAATAGAGATCTGAACAAAATGTATAAGAGAATTAGTCTTGTTAGTTGGCAACTTTGGCGAGAAGTTGGCCAAGCTGTACTGAAGAATAAAGACCAAGAAAGAAGTAAGAAGGCGTTGTTTTACTACAAACAAACTGCACCTTAATGCTGGTGGAGAATCTGGAGTATCTTCACATCTTTCATCATTTACTACACATTTCAACTGTGTTACAGAGATTCCGAGAAGTGAACATCAAGTTAAAGCCTTCCAAATGCAATTTTGCACAGTCAGAAGTTAAGTACCAAGGCCATGTCGTTTCAGTAGATGGAATGTGTCCAGATCCAAAAAAGAACAGCCGTGCGTGAATTTCCAGTTCCGCGGAACGTTAAAGGCGCGCGCAGTTTCCATGGTCTTGCAAACTATTACAGACGATTTGTAAAAGACTTCGCAAAAATTGCCTCACCACTCAACACGTTAACGCGAAAAAACATACCATACAAATGGGACGAAGATTGCCAATCAGCTTTTGAATAACTAAAAACAGCTTTAACGACAGCGCCTATCTTGGCTTATCCTGACCTCTCTCTTCCGTTTGAACCTTACGTTGCTGCATCACTCGATGGCATGTGCCTTGGACAAAACCATAATGATAAAGAAGTTGTAATTGCTTATGCGGGAAGAGACTTTAATCCTGCAGAGCGTAATTACAACACTACAGAGCGAGAAGCACTCGTACTAATACAAGGAATTAAAAAATTCCAAACATACCTGTATGGCAGAAAGTTCATTGTCTTCACAGATCACCAGGCCCTACGCTGGTTAATGAGCCTTAAAAATCCAACAGGTCGACTTGCAAGGTGGGCCTTGTTGGTACAACAGTATGACTTCAAAATCTGATCATCAACCAGGAAGAGTGAGTTCTAATGCTGACGCATTATCAAGACGACCGGGCCTTATAATTCGTGGCCTTCAAACGGAAGGAATTAAAGAACACCAGCTCCGTAACCCCGACTTGGTTGACATTTTACGCTATCTAGAAACCCAAGAGTTACCTACTGATGATAGAAAGGCAAGGACATTGCTTCTGACCATTGAAAACTATTACCGTATTTTCTCGAATAAACGCCCCCTCTCAAATAAACGTTGCTCTTAAATAGACTCTCCCCCCAAACCCCCCCAAAAATCAATAAACGCCCCCGGCGCTTATTCGAGGGGAAGTGTTTATTTGAGAGGGGGTTAAATTGAAGAAAAAATTGCTTTCAGAGACAGCCCTTCAAGGTGCAGAGGCAGATGTGATTGACCCATTCTCCGGTTTTACAGAAAGTGATCCTTTTGAAGATAAAACAAACGAAGTAATGTTTGTTGTAGAAGTTTGACTATTCAGACGAACTATTATCATCGTGGACTGTTTTTTCTTAATTTCTTTGTTGTTGTTCGTTGAATATTGTTAGTTTGTTGTGTTCCATATTGCCAGCGTTTAATTTGACAGTTGTTGGGTTTCTGTATTTTAAAACACTGATCTGTTGCTACATTTTAGCGACACAATTAAATCAAATTTCTGCATAACGTGTGCACGAATTCAGTTGTTACAGCTATTGAAAAAACGCCCATTTAATAAACGCCCCCTCTCAAATAAACGCCCCTCTCAAATAGACGCCCCCAAAAAACCCGCAAAATGGGAATAAACGCCCCCAGCGTTGATTCGAGAAAATACGGTACTTTTGATATTACTTGAATCCACAAGGTATTTTGTCTCATCTGTGGGCTCCAACCAACGGCAATCGCAAAAAGAACATCAGCTCCCAACTTGTCTTACCGAAGACTCTCAGATACAAAATCGTTGTCTGGGCACACGGTGACATCACAGGAGGACACTTTGGCATTAACAAGACATATGAGAAGGTACTGGAAGGGGATGTTTTTAAAAGACGTTGCACATTGGTATTTATCTTACATAGATTGCCAAATGTGCAAATCGCCAAATTACAGACGAAAAAAAGCCCCCCTCCTGCCTATACCAGTTGCACGGACCGTTCGAACGTTTATCAGTAGACGTACTTGGGATATTCCCTGTTTCACATTCAGGTAATCGATATGTGATATGCTTCACCGACTATCTAACAAAGTGGCCAGAGGTTTTTGTTGTTTTTTCAGCTGAAGCATCAGTTATTGCAAAGCTATTAGCAACTGAAATCTTACCGAGACATGGTGCCCCCAGAGTCCTCTCAGACAGAGGAAAGAACTTCTTTCCAAGAATAGTCTTAGAAGTCTTTAGATTGATGAACACAAAGAAAGTCAATACAACAGCGTGCCACCCCCAAACCAATGCTCTGTTGGAACAATTGCCCAAGCCGTCTCTATGTATGTAAGCTCTGATCAGGAGGACTGGGACCAACATATCCCATCTATTTTATTTGCATATAGAGTAACACCATCAGAATCCACAGGAGATTATCCGTTCTATCTCCTCTACGGTCGAGAATGTTTGACCCCCCGGACATAACTTTATTACACCCCTGTCGAACTATAAACACCGAAGAAGAATTGTTAATCAAATGGAAGAAGCTCAACAGTTAGCCAGCGATAACATCCAGAAGACTCGACAGAAAATGAAACACTTATACGACCGCAATGCAGAAAATCCGGACTTCCAAGTTGGTCAACGCGTTTGGGTATTTACCCCTACACGACGTAAGAGACTGTCACCAAACTGCTAATGCACAGATGGTATGGTCCTTTTCGAACTGTGAAGAAGTTGTCAGAAGTCCACTTTCTACTAAGAACACTCGATAACAACTTAGTAACAACAGTTCATGCAAATCGGATGAAGTCATATCACGATCCAAGTGATCGACCAATTCTACCACCAAAGGACGATGACCCAAATGAGCCTTACTTAAAAGACGATGAGTTGCCGCCAGAGAGTTGCGTCCCGACCACGAAGAATCTAAACAAGACACTGCAAGCAAAGATAAATCAAATTCAAAACCGGACGTTATTGAACAGAGTGACTTATCAGATACTTACAAAGTAGAGAAAATTTTGAAAAAGTGCAAACGACGAGGAAAAACAATA
>JANSTQ010200632.1:0-18161 GCA_026167885.1 Bergia puertoricense | reverse complement strand
GTGGAGGTTTCTGGGTAACTACCCACCTACCCCTCTTTTAGGGTTAGAGTCAGGGTTGGGGTTGAGTTTAGGTTTAGGGGAGGGGTGGGTGGGTCATTGCCCAAAAACCTCCGTTGATCCAAGTCATTAGTGTTCAACTGGGGTGAGTCCTTGTAGTTCTATTTGAGGTTACAGTTAGTTTATATCAATTGAGGTTTCTGGAAAACTACCCACCTACCCCTCTTTTATGGATAGAGTTAGGGTTGGGGTTAAGTTTAGGTTTAGGGGAGGGGTGGGTGGGTGGTTGTCCAGAAACCAACATGGACCCAAATTGCATTTGAGTTACTGCCATCATGTTTGAGTTGCTCACCATGTCTCTGTCCTTCCATCTTTTCACCCTATTTTCCTTCTGTTCTCTCCTTTCTCTGTCATCTCTCCCTTTTCCCTTTCCCCAAAAACTCCCTTTAACATTCCCCATGGATAGCAAATCCCCATAAGACATTCAGAGTTCAATGCATATTATCTCTAACCTTCAGTACTTATATAAGTGGATGCACTGTATCAAAGTATGAAATTTATAACATGCCATAAACTAAATACATACTGGCAAGTCAATACATGCAGTTAATGTAAGCCTCATGGGAGCATCTTGAAAACTTCGATAGTAAATTGTGTAAGTATCTTTTTTGTGAAAAATAAAATTGTTCTGACCCTGATTTTTTTCAGTAAAAATAAGTCTTCCATAGCTTGTAAACTTTCCAGTAGTCAGAGATGTGGCTACAGTTGATTTTTTCCCTGCCAAACACAGGAACAGAAGAAAGAGAAGTTGATAAAAGACCAGAATCACCGCCCCCTCTCATCTATCAACCCCCATTATCCTTCAATAGCGACATCTTTGATGATGCTGAGGAAACTGACTCTGGATTAAGTGAGACTGTAGCTGTTGTTGATGATGATGATAACAATGATGTAAATGGGTCAAACACTATTGGTAGTGATACACTGGATGAGCCAGAGGATTGGGATAAAGAAATTGAACAATCCTGGCAGCCTTATCCAGTCACCAGAGGTAGATGTGCTGACGATTATAAAATGACCCTGGTGGACAAGTTGCAACACCTAATATGCTCCTATCCCCCAGCTGCCCAGGCATTTACTGGTTCTGCAGCATACAAGTCAGTAGTGTTTGATAACCTTAATGAACCAATCAGGGAATCAGGTGCTGTAGTCTTTGCTTCAGAACAAGGGCAATTTGATGATGCAGATTGCTGAGCCCAGAACTCATTATTTGTCTGGAACTGTGCTGACTGCACAAGGACAAACATTGATTCATTTTGCAAGTTATGACGACTACTTGTATATACTTGTATCACCAGGTACACACATTGATTATGTAAGAGGTGATCACCAAAGTCTTGTACTACCATCAGTAATTTCAAAAAGGCTCACATTGTGTGGTCCATAGTGAACGCAACAGCTGAAAGAAACTGTCAGTTGTAAAGAGAAATTAGTACAAAATCTAACTGTTTGAATCATCCACCCACCCCCAATCCCCCCATTTTGGCAACCTGGTTCCTTTTGGCCATGGTATTCACTTTTGCATGATATGTACAATTTTTCAAATAGCTATACATGTTTGAGAGTTTCTTGAAAGGTCCATTCCCATAGTACCATTCTGGTACAACAATATCTTGAATACTCAAGTACAGTATTCATTTCAGAGCTATTGTATTATTATCCCGAATACTTGGAGTGGATTCTGCTTGAGGTGGCAGAATGCTCGGATTAAATTCTTATTATAGAATATTAATATATTACAGAATATTTCAAACAGACACACCCCACCTAGGTGATGTTAAGGTGTTGCATTTAGAGAAACAAAGTTCTCATTGTGGCTAGGAATCAAGCCAGATGAAGATAATTCTTGAATTTTTCTATACATTTAAATGCAACAGAAAAGAAAGAATATAAATAATTATGTTTGATTGCACTGTTTTCAAGCAAAGGACAAGCTTGATACCACAGCTTGTGAGAACTGCTTTATTTCAATGCAGTTTTTTATTGATAGTATCAAATATATTCTTTGAGGCGAGGAATTAGAAGAAGAGGCAAAAGGACAAGTAATCAATTCCCTCAGCCAACTTCCTAAACAATTTTCTTGTTAATTTCATTACGGATGGTGTAAAAATATTTCTCAGAGGTAAAGGAAAGTTCTGAAGATACCTTCTTCTTCTTTATTAACTTTCAAATAGCAAAGCTAATCGTGAAACTGCTCAGATGTTGGCATAATTAGTGATTTTTGATGGGGGAGGAAACCAGAGTACCAGGAGAAAACTCCTGATGTTGGAGAAGGACTGCAAACCCAGCTCACATACTCCCCCGGCCTGGAATTGAACCCGGGTTGCATTGGTGAATGTTCTGTCACTGCACCATCCCGACGCCCCCGTTTGTTATTAGAAGACTAAAAGACTCGTAATTAGGGAACTTGACTTAGTGATTGGTCTTGGGATTTGACTTACTACCGTAGTGATGGGAACTTTTATTTCACTAGATTTGACCAAATATAATGCCCCATCCCTGGGAATGGTTTTAGTCAAATTACTTCCCACTGCTTCACTTCCTTGGGTTTACACTGATAATTCAGGACTCAACATCAATGCTGGCCTGATGGTTCCAAGACACTTTTTAACCCCCAGGGCCAGTATGGGCCAGCAAATCTTTTAAAAGTCACTGTAAATTCTGTCTGTGAGAAAATACTAGATCAATTTTTTTGATGAACAATTAAGGCACAGAAACTTGGTCAATATTAGGGCAAACATATCTAAGACAGTGTTAACTTATGACATCTGTCAAATCAGCAAGGATAAGACTGTGCAGACCTGAAACTTTTCACATTGGGCAAGTACACTGTCATGGTGGGCCAGTAAGTTATGATGTTACTGGCCCAGTGGGCCACTGACCTAAAACGGTTAATGTTGAGCCCTGTAATTGTCTTATTATTATCAAAACTGGAGCACAAGTTTTCTCTTTGTAGCTCCCCCCTGGCCAAGTTGCTTAGTAGTCTATTCCCCCCCGAAAATGTTTACACCATCCATAACAATGGGGGAAAAGACGAGATAAACCTTCCGTCCACCACACCCAGCTTGTCAACGATTTGTTGTTCTTATTACAAGCATGGCATGTAATCTTTACTAAGTTTTGTTGTTGTATTCAGTTTTGTTCAGCTGTTAATTACTGGGAAATAAAGTCAGGGCTCATACGGGTATTGTTATCAAATGATAAACAAAGAAATGGAATTCTTTTGTTTGTTTTTTAGGGGGAGTGGGACTTTGATAATGCTCGGTGTTTTACTTTTATAGTTTTGGAAATTTGAACTAAAGGGCTTTGGAAAGTTTTGGAAAAGTTTTGGAAATTCAAATAGTAGGTGTTGTACGAACCCTGTAAAGTGTCAATACAAGAAAGTGAGTGTATAGTCACAAGTAATATTGGCATTTCTGCAATGGCTTGGTAGGCGTATGTACAAAAATCCGGATTTGGGGGGAATATTTTAGACCTCAAAAATATTTTTAGCAAAAAAGAGATTTTTAGAAGTTACTGCATAAGATTTTTTATGGCAAGTTTAAAAATAATCAGTAAAAAAGTTGGTTTGTAGAAAAATTTCATCACTTCATTTGATCACTCTTGTGTGAAACATTAAAAAAATTTGGACAATCCCGATACAAGTTACAAGTTCATTCAACCAGTAAGTTCCACGTTCTCCAGACTAGCGGTATGTCATGCAGATTACCAGTTTGATCCGAAATTCGTATTACTGCAAGTAAAGTTAAAGAAAACAGGGCGGTTTCAGCTGAAGTCGGATTGATCGAAGCAGCCGGAAAATGTTAATAATTTTATGAGATATTTAGAGATTTTTAGAAATATTTGCAAGACTATGAAGGCGATAAAAGGGGTTTATAAAGCAATAGTCCAGTTTTGTATTCCCAGTTGCCGCTGATTACAATGACTATACAGACTCATTTTTGCAGCGTTAGCCTCGATTTGATGTTAAATATTCATAAGTGGATGTGAGCTGTTCACAACTCTGTGTATTGGAGATTCGGATCTCGCCGGTATTTATGTAGATTCAACACCAAGTTGAGGCTAACACGGTACAGATGAATCTGTTGTCATTGTAATCAGCGGCAACTGGGAATAGGAAACTGGCCAGTAATTGGGAATTTCTTGCCCGAATGATTTCTGGATTTTGTAAGGAGTTAAGGAGGGCCAGGCATCATTTTCACAAGCTGTACGCGTAGTTTAGAGGGAGGGAGTTGGGGAGATGTACGCTTTTCAAAATAACAAAAGATGTCGATATTATTTCAGTACCATGGATTTCTACAAGAAATATTGTGCACTAACCCCTAGCAAATTATCACCAAGCGTTCGTGAAGTAGTTGAAGCGAGAAAATTATGTGAAACGTAGTCAAGAAGATTCGTGGCTGTGGCGGGGATTACACTGCGTTGGAGAAAAAATTAAAAGAACGCTTGCAGCCCAGCAGTGAAGTCGCCGTTTTCACCATTTTAGTTTGTGCGTTTTGAGGAGGAGGGGATCTGTAAATAGTCTACGTTTTGTACGCTCGTGAAAATTGTGAAATAAGTGAAAGACCCCTGAGCGTACTGAACTGTTCATAAGAGGGTATATATTAATCTCGGTTGGGGTTGGCTCTGTTAACGGGAGTGCGATTTTCTTATATGAGTACGTACAAAGGTTCATCCCTCCAAGTGGACTCAGTGCCATCTCCATATGCTGCATATGAACAGGCTCTACGGCTTCCTTTGCACCGTTAAAAGTAGACAAGTTCATGCAAGTTTACGACAAAAACCTTATTTCATAATGTAAAAAAGAAATATACTGGCTGATTTTGCCAATACGAGATCGATAGTGAAGAAGTCATGCATTTAAAACATTCCTGCAGCGTCCACCCAGTTACAGTTGCAGTTTAGTGGTGCCTATAGTAGCAATAATATGCTAATCCAAGTACGGGCAGCGGCCAGCTTTTACACAAAATTAATTAATTATAGGGAGCAGAAATTATTTACAGTAATATTTGCAGATGGCAAATATCTCATCTGGTATGGAGTGAAAAGTTTTAAAAGCACTAATAAATTTAAAGTTTGTGACAGTTGTGCTTCAAAAGTTTGCCTTTTTTCATTGACAAGTAAAATCGTTTCATTAGTTGAAAACTTATTTTAAACATATTCTGAAAACGCAGGGAGTCGCGTTTCCACAATTTATTATTTAAGCATTTTCTGGCCAGAGATCTTGGATATTCCCCGACACCCCTAAAAGCTCGCACCTTTGTCACAACAGTCAAGATTAAGTACCGGCGCCGCGCCTTGACTTGCACTTCTCACAGTTCAAAAGTTAATCCTTTCCCGAGCCGAGTGGTTCGCAAGGCCGGCGTTTATCTCCGGCTTCCGTAGTGTTAAGCGGATGCATGCATGAGAGTCTGTGACTCCCCCTGGGCAGGACACTAATTCTTCGCAGGTTAGCCCCCAGCAGAAGCTGCTAGTCATTTATACAGCTCAGTCGACTGGAACAAGTCAAGTAAAGTGCCTTGCTCAAGGACACAACACAGTAGTCGGGCGGGGGTTCGAACTCCAACCTTCAGGTTACGCTGGGGTCAGACAACTTAACCACTCGACCACTGCACTGCGCCACCGATTCACAGTTCAAGAATCCGACCAAGAGATGGTAGCTAGCGCTCCTCTACTGATTGGAGCTATTACGTAATCATCCCAGTGCCAGAAGGAGTAATCCAGAGGGGATACTGGCACTTTACACAGCAGTGTTTTCTCGAGTGACTCGACGTTCACGCTGTAAAGTGCTTTGGTTTGTGAGCCGATGGCACAAGTAAATAACTTGTCACCGTGAGGTTTCAAATGGCTCAGAGTGTGAAGCGAATACTGCCAAGTGCTGTGCAAACCAGAAAACATCTTTGACGCTTCTCTCACTGAAGTGGATGTGATCGACGTTACATCAATGTCCTGCCATGATCCATCAGACGGAAACTGGTCACTTGCTATCGTTGCGTCGCTTGCGTGACTCCATGGAGAGTGGAGTAGCCCGGTAGTCACGCCATCCTCGTGACTAATAATCAATATTTTGCCATTGCAGACAACTGCTTTGGAGAGTTCCGAGTCCACTGGATGTGGCAGGGGGGCCACTGTGCGCCACGTGTCTGACGCAATGCAGTATTTTTCTACATGTATAGATTTACGACCTCCAATAATGTAAATGTTCTTAATTCCAGAGGCAGCAATGCAAGGTTTTTTGCCGTGTGCTTGCTTAGAGTAAGAGAGAGCTTCCCAGATGTCGCAACGAGTATCATATCGATACAACACTACCTTGCCAAGAAACCCCTCCGCTAAGGCATAAATATAAACCCCAACTCGGACGAACTCAAAATGAGCGAAATCAGGCAGCGGAGAGCACCGGGAAGATAAGCAGCTGCACAAGTTAATTTTGTGCATATGGAAAGGCGCACGTGAGTTTGCACGATGTCTGCAGCTGTTATCACATAAAGTCTGTAGTACAACGTAAACTTTATCGGGAAAGACAATTGGAGGTGAGAAGTAATCTGTACGATACCTTTGATCACACCTTGCGTCTGCGACATCCAGTTTTCTCTCACGTCCTATAAACGGTGCCCAGACTTTTAGGATCCCAGGCTGTTCCGGGTTGTCAAGTGCCGGCTCTCGCAACAGACGAACATTTACGACCACCAAATTCGAGCATCGCACAGACTGGATTCTGTCCTTTGTTTTATTTCTCATGGAAGTCTTCTTCCATTTCTGTGATTTGTCAAAACCTGGAAGCACTTTGAGCAGGTCTTCGTTCTTCAGAATTTGGTATATGTAGTCGTCGCTCAGATGTTCGACGTTTAAATACGTAAATAAGTCTCTAAAGGCTTCTTCTCGGCTGTCTACGTCGTGTTTATACCAACGTATCAGAGCTTCAAACAAAGAGCCTTCACTTGAGACCAGGTTTTGGTTGCAAATGATCCATTTCATTTGTATAAAAGTGCACGCCAAGAACTGTTTAGTGGAACTCAACTCGACAAAATGCTCACAGATCAAGCTATTCACTGATTGGAAAAATTCTTGAAATCGATGGCGATCTGCAATATCCAGCCACTTGAATATGTCCTTGAAATCGAGTCGTTTCTCCAAAAACTGGGTTACAATTACTTTAAGGGTTCGCAGCATGTTTTCTTCCTTTTGACGTTTTCATCTGCATTCGTTATTTAAAATCTCGTTCTTACAGTTACTTCAATTTTCCAATAAGACTCTTAGAAACATGAAGATCAGTTTTTGTCTTCTTGGCTTGTCGTTATTCTTCTGTTAACTGATATTTGTGTGATGCATTGACAAGTCTGGGCCGTTGTTGAATAATTGAATGAATATTAACATCTGAATGTAGTAATGAATGACATGAACTTGTCTTATCTGTTTGCACACTGTCATGAATTCATAATAAAAGACTGTCTTTAAGTGAGAGTTGCTTGTTTTTAAACTTTTTTGTATAAGGTGTTTTCTAATGCAAATTCGAGAAATACCAATTTAATGTATTTACGTAAGTCATGTCACGGGAGGCTGAACCTGGCTAAAACTTCCGTTATTGCAATGACTTTATAAAGTTTTAAAATTATCGTAAATAAAGTAAAATCAGTTATAGTTATATCGGCAAATACAGTGATGAAAAACTAGTATCAGAGAAAGTTCTGAAAGTCCTTAAAATCGGTTGTGGTTGTTATATTGACAATTACATATGAAAGCGATCGAGCTGCAGGACACCGCTCATGTTATCTCCGGATGCGCTCCATATATTTTATTATTTCCGTTTTCCTGCTTATTTTTTTTGAAAATGTGAAACTCATTCTTTGAGATTTTAATCAGATTTTTATGAACTATGAAAGAACTACGACTTAGGCTTGTTATTGTTTCTTTACTGAACGGCCGAGTTACGAGTTATGAGTTACGCTCTGCGGTTAGGCTTGTTTCAAACGTCGTGCTACAGTCGAATTTAATTGAAACCGCTAAACTTTGCAGCAAATATTCGTCTAAAACAAATTGTAGAAGTTCAGTGAAGTTAATTTATCGGAAGTGATTTAACAGTTGTACGAAATAAACTCTTCAGAGACTTAAATATTTCGTTTTGAACGTGTATTTTCAGCAAAGTTTAACGGCTTCAATTAAATTCGACTGAATTAAATTCGACTGTAGCACAACGTTTGAAACAGGCCTTCGACACCAACATATTATAAGACTTTGTATATGGGAAATTAATCGTTATCCAAATTTCCACATTACTGCTTGTTGTATTAAAATAAAGTTTGCTTACCTCAAGTTATTTGTGTATTGTGTGTTCTGTGTGTTCTGCGTGTTCTGTGCGCGATTTGAAGCCTTCTGGAGCAATAAACCGACGAGAAGAAACTCCAGCAAAAGTGATAAAAGGGTACATAAAAAGACCACAATTTCTTTTGCTTGTATACATGAGCTATCTTTAGATCAATGGAATTTTCTAGACAACGACCCGCCTACCCCTCCCCTAAACCTAAATCTGCATCCCAAACTTGATTCTCGTTGTCGTCGTCTCGAGAGTCGATGGTGTAGCACGTTAGATTGTGGAACATTCAGTCCTTGAGTGGCTGAAAAAGACTACTCTGGAATGGCAGTCTCTCGCACAGTGGCTGCAGATAAAAGAGGATGGCTCTGTGGCAGAGGCTGTCCCTGCTTTCCCCTTGGCTCTTTTCTTTGCAAGCTGCTCATTTCTGGTGTTTTCAGCCGTCTGCACTCTCTTTCTGACTGCGGCCCTCCAAGCTTCACGCATGTCTACTATGCTTTCCCAGTTGTTGGAATTAATGCCCGCCAGTTTTTGTCCTTCTGGAAAACATTTTTAAAACGCAAATGTGGTCTTCCAACCGGGCGCGACCCTTTACGCAGTTCTTGTCCTTTGAGATACTCCCTTGGTCCATGCAGCGCACGTGACCCAGCTACCCGAGACTCCTTTGACTGAGTCCGGTGGGTATGCTTTGAATGCCAGCACGCTGAACCTCTGTGTTGGTAGGTCTCTGCTGCCAGGAGATGTACTGAATGTGCTCAAGGCAGCGGAGATGGAAACTGTTGAGCCTTTTTTCCTGTCTTGCGCGCGTTGTTCAGGACTCGCTGCCGTAAAGGGAAGTGTTGGCAGTCAGCTGGAGTGTTGATCCATACTCTCTTGTTCAGTCTTGCAACGACAGCCGCGGCTTTAATTAGCAATTCTTGCACTCTCCTCGGCGTCCAATGAAAGGGAGATAGATCAATAGTTGGTTCTAACCCTGACCTAAGGAAGGTGTAGGTGGGTGACTTCCAGAAACTTATATCTATCTTTGACCCGAGATAGCCCCAGCAACTCACTTAGGATACCCGGGTACCCGATTTACCTAACCTGTAAACAATTCCCGAGAGACTAATTATGCAAGAATTAACCGGTGATTTACACTAAATGCAGAAATAACAAGGTGTCTCAAGAAACGGAGATGAGGAAAGAATTACAACGAAAATGAACAAATGAGTCTGAATGGTTGTTAATGATAGTGAGGGAGCGCTTATGGATGAGGATAAAGCAACGGAAATGAGCAAATGAGGATGATATATGGTTAATGATAGTAAGGGAGCGTTTATGGATAAGAATATAGCAACAGAAACGGACAAATAAGGCAGAATTATGGTTAATGAAAGTTATGGAGCGCTAATAGATGAAGATAGAGTAACGGAAGTGGACAAATGAGGCAGAATGATGGTTAATTATATATAGCGAGGTAGCACTTATGGATAAGAATAGAGCAATAGAAACGGACAACTGAGTACGGCTGAAATATGGTTAATGACAGTGATGGAGCGCTAATGGATAAGAATAGAGAAAAAATGCACAAATAAGGCCGAATGATGATTAACGATAGTGAGAGAGCGCTTATGGAAAAAAAATAGAGCAACAACAATAGACAGGGAGTGTCTAAATCTATCTGTAATATGTATTTATGTTTATTATAGTACATATTTTTTAGAACTGTTCTTATAGTTATAATTTAGTTTTTTTTATATAATACACAATTCAGCCACACACGGCTGCAACATATTTTAATATAGTATCTACCTATCCATCTATCTATCTATCTATTAAAAAAACAAGGAGGGCTGAATGATGTTTAATGATAGTGATGGTGCGCTAATGGATAAGAATAGAGCAACAGAAACGGACAAATAAGACTGAATGATGGTTAATAATAGTGATGGAGCACTAATAGATGAGGATAGTGTAACGGAAATGGATAAATGAGACAACGATGGTTATGGATAGTGGAAAGGGCTATGGACAAGGTTAGAACAGTGGAAATGGACAATAGAGCAATGGGATGCGTAAATGAGGCTGAATGATAGTTAATGATAGCAAGGAGCATTTATGGAAGAGGATAGTACAACGGAAATAGATAAATGAGACTGATATGGTGGTTAATGATATGAGAGAGCGCTACTGGATGAGGATGGAGCAACGGAAATGGACAAATGAAGATGAATGATGGTTAATGATAACGAAGGAGCGTTTTTGGATAAGGATAGAGCAACAGAAACGGACAAATGAGACTGAGTAATGGTTAGTGTTAGCGATAGTGAGGGAGCGCTTATGGATACAGATAGAGCAACTAAAATGGACAAATGATGCTGAACAATGGCTAATGATAGCGAGGGAGCGCTTGTGGACGAAGAAAGAACAACGGAAATGGACAAATGTATTTGACTGATGATTAATAATAGTGAGCGGATGCTTATGGATGAGGTGGAACAACAGAAATGAGGCTGCCTGATGGTTAATGATAGTAAGGGAGGGATTATGGTTGTGGATAGAGCAACAAGAATGGACACATGAGGCTGACTTAATATTAATGAAATGATAGTGGAGGAGCGCTTATGGATGAGGATAGAGCAACGGAAATGACCAAATGAGGCTGAATGATGGTAAATGATAATGATGGAGGGATTATGAATAAGAATAGAGCAACTGAAATACACAAATGAGACTTAATTGTGGTTAATGATAGTGAGGGAGCGCTGAAGAATTAGAACAGAGCAACTGAAAAGGACAAATCAGGCTGAATGTAAGAATGCGTTAATGGTTAAGGATAGAGCAACGGAAATGGATAAATAAGGCATCGCTCGTCGGCTCGCTCGGGGCCACGGGCCGCTCGAACGCCTCCTGTGTTTCCTGCTGTTAAAATATTTTACAAACACAATCAAATTTAAAACCTCACCATATGGAAGCTAAACACATCATAATTGCAATGATATCAAATAGTGGACCCAAAGCATACATAATACAACTGAATCACACAATGTTTCTCCAATACTCTGTGAGTAACAAACTATTGTTACAAACCTTTATTACATATATTACATATAATGAAGTTTTATTCTCAACACATTTACAGAAGATCGACTTTTTAAAACAAACGGAAGCCCAAAGTTAACCAAACACATGGAATTTAAAACTGCAACCAGTACAAATACTTGAATAAAACCAAGGCAGAACATGTTTGAATCATAGAATTCACATTAATGTAATTGAAAACCTTTTGAATGTGGACCTAGAAGAAATAAGAAAATGGCTGGCAACAAATAAATGATCGCCAAACCTAACAAAAACCGAATCCATGCTAATTGGTTCTCTCGGAAGGTTAAGAAAACTGGAGTATAATCCAATATAAAAATCGGAGACGTGAATCTTCAACGGGCGTCGCACTCTAAGTTAGTAGCTAGGGGTTCATAATGATGAAGGTCTAACCTGGGATGAGCTTGTCTCTCATATTATTAAAAAAATGTACATGCTGCTCTGAAAGCAGTGAGAAGTGTAAGAGACTTTGTTGATGTTCCATCATTCATAATGATCTACAACTCCCTCGTTGAGCCATATTTTGAATACTGTTCAACTGTATGGGATTCTTTAGGGACTGGTTTATCGACAAAATTATAAAAGCTTCAAAACAGAGCAGCACGCAGAATTACCTGTAGCGACTATAATATACAGTCGATGACACTTTCAAAACAACTAATTATAAATTGGATGACTCTTTCTCGGAAACGCAGACTTTGTAAGGCCATTATAATGTACAAAGTGCTTAATGGTCTTGCACCTAGTTATCTGAGAGAAAAATTCTCGTACGTTTGCAAAAGGCATGAATACACTTTGAGGAACTCGGATGTCAACTTAATACTATCCTGACCCAATACTGAATATGGCAAAAAATGTTTTAGCTATAGTGGAGCAGCTTTATGGAATACTATTCTAGGTGACACTAGGAAATCAAAAACGCAGTTTTAAAATTAATTTAATGAGTGCTGATATTTTAAGATGTGATGACTTGTAATTGTACTGATTATTATTCACTTATATCTGTATTATTTATATTTATATTTTTATATTTTTATATTTTTATTTTTATATTTATTTATTTATTTAATCCCGCTCTGTCTCCGTCAATATGTCCAGTGTGTAGTTGGCCAATTGACCGAGGCAGAGCGGATGCGGAGTCTCAGAATACCATAACTTTGTTATGAGAGATTTTACCGTGTCTAAATAAAGGATTTATGTTATGTTGTGTTATGTTATCTTATTTCGTCTCATCTCATCTCACCTCACCTCACCTCACCTCACCTCATCTCATCTCATCTCATCTCATCTCACCTCATCTCATCTCATCTCATCTCATCTCATCTCATTTTATCTCATATCAGTTATCTTATCATTTCGAAATCAACACTGAATTTCAACTAAATGGAGATTAAAGGAGCCTATATTTCTGGAATCTAAGAACTACTATTCCTTCATGTGATTGTTTGTATTTAAATTGAATATAAACCAACGAAAAAAAAGTCTTATTATGAAAAACAAATAGTATCTCATTTAAGAATATCGATGCTCTTTGGATAAATGCTAACGTCTTAAAACGGTTTCTACTGCATGTCTTGGCTACTGTGCATGTGGTGCATATATATATATGCCATCTCATAGCTCGCATAGATCGCATAGCGTGAAACTCGAAGTAACTGTGCGCTTTTAAGATTTTTAACTTTTAATGATTTTATCCATCCCATAAGTTTTAAACTTTTATAGTATAGTAGGTCATCTCACATACAAATGAGGTATACCTGTAATCTGTATACCTCATACAAAGTTCTGGTTTCCTATGACTTATCTCTTAGTATTGAAATGTTTTTTGGATTCAATTTTCCGTCACATTTCAGGTGCGTAGGCACGGGGTGCGAAGGGTGATTACGCACCCCCCTACGGATCATTAACGACCGCCTGGAAAGTAGTAATTCGGTTTCAAAAAATGTGAACTTATGAAAAAAGCAGAGATAAACTGTTTTTTCCCTTCCTTTAAGCACTCTATATTCTCCTTTTCCACCAGAAAATGCAGTCCAAGGCAAACCGAGTTATTTTTTCTATTTTTTATCCGGCATGCATATCCCCCCCCCTCCCCCTCTCCCCTAGAAGTTTCCACCTTCACCGCTCACACGCAACTCCCCACGAAAAATTAATCCTGGCTACGCACCTGCATTTCTTAGCACTTTGGCCGAACATAAATGAAACATCTTAAGAGCTTTCTTAGAGATTACAATATATTTAGTTTGGCTGTTGGTATTCCATTTCAACCCTTTCAGCCCCTGCTAATCTTCAATCTTTAATCTTTATTAAGTTTCAAATAGCAAGGCTAATCCTGAAACTGCTCAGATGTTGGTATAATTAACAGTTTTTGATGGGGGAGGAAACCGGAGTACCCGGAGAAAACCCCCGATGTCCAAAAAGGACCGCAAACCCAGCTCACATACTTCCCCGGCCGGGAATCGAAGCCGGGTCGCATTGGTGAGTACTCTGCCACTGCGCCACCCCGACGCCTGCTAGTTTATCAACGTGTATTTTCTCTTTACATTATCAATACAAAATAGTTTGTATGGTTGTCCATCTAACACCTCGACGTGGAAGGTGGAAACAAGCAATGTACGGGATTGCCAAACAAAATAACGTATGTTGGGAAGATTCGTAAACTGGCCGATACGCGCGGTTGCCAAGAAGGCCTGTTTCGGTCCACCTAGACTGAAATGTGCTGAACGACGGCGCTCTGGTGAAGCTGGGTGGGCTGACTACCCATTCACTAAATGGATTCTTTCATGATAACTGAAGCACGAAACACAGACGATTGTTCAAAATAAGGGAAGATGCTTGTATCAGGGTGGGGAGCTGCAATCGGAACATTCAGCATTCAAACAAGAAGGAAGTTGTGCTGCCAATTTACCTTTTTACACTCAAGTTTACTAGAACAAGAGATACTTGAATACAAGGATGCTGGCTGCTGAATACGCCGTGCACTAAGTATTTAACGCCATCAACAAATATTTGCTGTTCTTCGTTTTCCTGCGTCGATTTTGTTCTTTTTGTTCTTCTTGGTTCCGGCGTTTAGGTACGTGCACATGAGGCCTGTTTCAAACGTCGTGCTGCAGTCGAGTTAAATATTGAAACCGTTAAACTTGGTTGCAAATCCACGTTCGAAACGAGCCATAGAAGTCTGAAGAATTTATTTCGTACAATTGTTAAATCACCTCCGATAAATTAAGCTTATTGGACTTCCTCAATTTGTTTTAGACGAACATTTGCTGCCAAGTTTAACGGCTTTAATCAAGTTCGACTGAATTATATTCGACTGTAGCACGACGTTTGAAACAGGCCTAAGTGGCCTCTTCAGGTATGGGTGGAACATTGTAGTCCAACTCAACGAAGACCAGCCAATAGATGAGCATCTCCACGTCCGCCCACCTAATAAACTTTGCACATCAACAAATGCGATCAAACAGTCACTCCAGTGTAGTGAAACCTATGAATGATCAAGTACTACCTGTGAGTAAGAGGTAGCAAGAATGTGAGAGAATAGCAAGAAATCGACAGAAATGGAGAACACTCGTGCGTGACCTGAGTACCACAGTGCATTATGGATTTAATCACCATCGCAGTTAAAACTTTTGTCCTTCTTCTGTTTTGTTTGCATGAAGGGAATTTTTTTTTTCAGGACTCTTTGGCGACTTGCGAGAGCTTAGACGGTGTACTTTGAACCTGTCGATTGGAAAGTTCTCATTCTTATCAAGTTGGTGTTTTCTGAATTCAGCTCCTTCCACTGAAGACAAAGCAAACGCTTAAAGCTCCTGCGGAAGTCTTTGGAAACTAACGAGTAAATCACTGGATTAGCCGAACTGTTTGTAAGAAGAAAAATTGTACCAAAATTATAGACCAACCAAGGGTAGTCGAGGAGGTAGTAGAAGTTGTGAATGAAAGCTTGGCACAGACGATACACATGAAACGGTAACATGGTGACTGCAAACACCACCACCACAGGCACAAGAATTTTTAACGCCTTGGTATTCTGATCAGCTTTTCTATTATCTCTATTGGTGCATCTGTTTTTCTTTGAGGCCGTGTACTCTTCTTTCATGGTCTTATGAAGCTTTTTACTCTCTTTGATCTTTCCGGCAATCTTCCTGTAGGCCCATAGTATTAAGCACAGCGGCAGAGCGTACCAAAACAGGGCCTGGGAACAAACGTAGAGCGTGAACTCCAGCCGGCCGGGCCAATGCGGTGTGCAATCGACATTGCCCTTATTTGGATTGCCTTCTGTGTACTTCATCACAAAATACAGTGGTAGGACTATGCCAACAAAGGCTAAAACCCAGATAAGAAAAACTGCCCATTTCGCTGCTTGTAAACTTTTACGTGGCCGCATGCTGTGCACTATTGCTCTATATCTGTCTAAGGCGATCGCCACGATAGAACCAATCGACGCACCATAGAAAATATCTGACAGTGGGTACAGCGCATGACAGACAAACTTTCCCAGGGGCCAGTTAAGTGGTGCACCAGCTTTCACTAGGGTCAGCGGATAGCATATGACGAGTGCCCCAAGGTCAGCGATCGCAAGGTTCAAGACATAGTAGTTCACTGAAGACTTTGTCTTTCGATTGCATAGTGTTATAATACACACCATTACATTACCAATAATACCACTGGAGCATATCAAGGCACTGAAACCAAGGCGGAAGACTTCTGCCACCTTCGGCTCGTACTCTGTACCTCTCTGGAGGGATGTAAAGTTATTACTTGTGTTGACCATCGTCAGTGGCTTCTGTTGTGGTTACTTGCTCTCCGAATTAATGTCCAAAGATATCTGTGAAGGACAAAAAAATACGATTTATGAAAATCAAAACTGTTGAGTACATTCAAAGGTATTAACTTAAGCGTTGCTACCATGGTTACCAACACTAGTATACACCAATGGACTGGAAGCCAAGTCAAAGGATGCAAACATTTCTTGGTTGAACATTGGCCTCGTGTCCTCTCCATTGTGACCGTAATTTAACGGCCAAGGCTAGAAGGAAAAGTCCTAGATTGATAGTTGAATAATTCAACAAAGACTAACAATTGGAGAACAACAGTTTGGTTCAAGTCTAGAAAATTCACTTGGAGCGAAAAGTTAGTTTTGAGTGGAAGACCACCTTAACTGTTGTCCAATTAATCAATATGTGTTTTAGCAGTGGTCAAATATCTAAGTCAAGTCATTGAAAAATTAACAATTTTTAGAATCTGATTCATTGTCTCATAGTTAATTCGATGAGTTATAGCTGAAACTCCTAACAATTACGACCTCATTTTTACCCTTTCTAAGATTATTATCAAGGCCTGAAGATCTACTTATTAGCATGAGTATGTTCACGAAAAGCGAGACCAAGATTTTCTACCAAGCACTTATATCAAAAAGGCGCTACAGGAGTAAACAACGTTGCCATGCCACAGAGCTGCTCAAAGTAGACATCACCACCGATATGGAAATTCTATACCTATCATATCTAGATATTTGGATAACAGAGCCTGATTATTAAATTATACTACAGATCGTAACAACTAACACCCTTTTGGCAACAATTTGAAAGACTTCTACTCGAATAATTTTAACTAGGATGCTAAAAAGGTGGTAAAAAGGCTAGCTTTCACAAAGGGAGATCCTGAGTGACCAAATGTATGTATTGGGAAATATCGTTGAACAATGCTTGGAATGGCAAACGTCAATCTACCTCAATTTTATCGGCTATCGTAACTGGTGGACACAAATAGAAATTTTTAATTTCTTCATTACTTATTTTAAATTTAATCTTTAACTTTTCAGATCTAGTTCTTGATTCAACCTTCCTAGAAACGCAATTTTTTGTAGATTTTCATTGTTTTCAAGTCTTGCAAAAACCACGATCTATCAAACTACTGAGGAAGGTCACTTAAGTAATAGAAACGTTTAGTTCACTACACAACCTTAGTCAACTAAGTGTTCTTAAAATATCTCAATATGTCTGGTTATAATCATCATCTTTTATAGTACGTTTATAGGTGGATTTCATTGTTTACATCTTCCCTCATTAGTGTAACACAGCATAAGTCCATCTTCAAGATTTAAACAAAAAGTGGCCATAGATCGAAAAAGAATGGTACAATTAGTACTTATTAAAGAATTGATCCCGATAAGTTGGATACTTTGGGAGTAATGTACATATCTTTGAAAATGTCGAGAATTATAAATATTGTACAACTGGAGGCAAAAGTTGCTTCCAGTTATAGAAGTCTATAAATTCAGAAGTTTTTCAAACGCTTATTTCTCAGGGTGGAAATCTTCACAATCTAGTCAAATTGCGGGTGATACTTCAGAGGACCGCTTGGGCGCGTGGTACACCCATTTCAAGAACCTGCTAGGCAACCCTCTAGTGATTGAGGATGAAGATGAAGAAATCGACTCAATCCATGAAGACCTCCAAATTCATGGCAGACTTCAAGTATCTTCGGTCACACCTGAGTTCGTGCGACAAAGACATCCGCGTCAGGAAGGCATGCACAAGACTGGCGAGCTATCCATCACATGAAATAAGTATTTGTAATCAAATGGTGACGAGTGAAATTAGGAAATAATTTCACGCGCGTGTTGTCAAAATCTTGATAATTTACTAGAATTTTGACAACACGCAAGTGAAATTATTTCCTAATTTCACGAGTTAACATTTGATTACATATTAATATC
>JANSTQ010200521.1:0-18171 GCA_026167885.1 Bergia puertoricense | reverse complement strand
GTTTGCTAAGTAAGTTGAAAGTTTCATTTTACTCTGACATCACAATTTTCTGTAGCAGCAGCTTTTACTTGTTCAATCAAGTCAATAGACCGCCTACTCTCTTGGTGTGCACTAGTTAATACACTATAAGTATTGTAGCACCATGGCTACGTTATATTAAGATATTATTGTGTAACCTATTCAGTTGTGAAATAAACACGTGGCCGGAGTGAATCACTGACTTCATCGCAAGAGATCAGACGTTAGTCCAAACGACAGGACTGATTTACCACACCTCCGCCGCGTGGGTGAGTGTACTTAAATTTGTTTGTGCGCCGTAGTTCGAATATTCTGTTAATGAAATAACCAACCTCAGTGTCTGTACCTATGGCATTTGCTAATTTTCTTCATCGTTCCTTGCACTGAGAAAATGATTCATCTTTTCGGTTTCTAATAGAGTCTTAACAGTAGTTATTGTCCCATATATTGAGAGTTCCTTTAAGGGCCAGATGTCTAGTAATTTTTAAGGGATTTTTTTCTCCTTAAAAATTCAAAGTGTTTGCTGCAAGCATACTGTAAGAAAGAAGTGTTCCTAGCTCATGTAGTGGTAAGTCATCAAGTGGACAAGAATTGCGGTCGTAACTTATGAGTCTCTACATTGTTCCAGCGTTATGATTTCCGATTTTGATTTATTTTAATTTTTATATCAGACAGATCCGAAACAATCAACTAAGAGGATCTCCGGGGGTGGGAGGGGCGGGGAGGGGGGTTGAGGGGGGCACTGCTCCCGTGTTCCCCTTAAAATGCTCGCTTTGTTCTCTTCTTCTCTTTTAAAAACTCAGCCTCAGCGTGTTTCCTTGTTTTTCTTTGTTCCGGCTGTGTTCCCATTAAAAATTTACCGTGCTCCCTTGTTACCCAGAAACCACCGGGAGACCCTCATTAAATTAAGGAGGCGGGTGGCTGACTGGTTGTCATCGGTGTATTTGGAGAGCTTAATGTCATTGCTTTTGACTTTTATTCCTTTGATATCTTTGGAATTCTGATACAATTTCGTCAGATTTCCATCGCTAATATGAACAGAAAACCTGAGAGAGGCATCCTTTTATAAGAGGGAAAACTTAGTCTAAAATTACTGTAAAATTGTCGTGTTTTTTACGGTATCTATGGTAACTTACCGTGCAAACAAATTACTGAAACAATTTAATGACTGTTAATGGAAAACAACAAAATGAAGTTTAAAAACAATTTTCTTTTTCTAAATTAAGGTCAAAGGGGAAATCAACTGGTGGCAAAATTAAAAACTTCAAGCTGTTTGAGAGAGCATTTACCGGAGTGCATTTTAGAAGTAATAAATTGGATAGAAAGTCAGAGTCTAAAACTGGTGTAAAAATGTGGTTTAATTGTTACTGAAGACACTTTTTACCGTTTAAATAAAATCTAAAATTACAATTGTCGCACATGAAGCCGTTTATTATTTCGTCTCAACAGAGCACAATAATGTTCTGGTTGCTAGTTCCGAGTTTTTCAAGGTGCTCCTTTCATTGTCAGTGATCTGCTTCAGAAATGAGGATTAATAAGTGAACGATTAAGTATATGGGTATGAGTAACAATAAAATCGCTCAGTATTCCCAATTATTTATACAATGGCCAAGATTTTATCACGGCCGAGTTAGAACTGTTTTGATTAATCAGAGGTTGGGCGCTTATATGTATTAGTGGGGCCCTTTTTTCAAGATTTCAACTTTCGCACATAGCTGAAACTTTTTATTTGTCTTGTACATCATGTTTTTAACAAACATATATTAAAACTAAAGAAAAACCTCTCGGAGAAAACAGACATAAATGCTTGAAAAACTGTTTGAAACGCGTTTAACTCGCACTCCATCAGTTTTAACTGATGAAAGTCAACAGCGAACTCTAATCGGTCTATAACCGAACGCCTTTAAAATCAACTTCATCAATTAAACTAATCTTCTTCATCTGAAGAAGTGATCAGTTGTTCAAATGGATCCTATCTGGCTACATCTTAATCAGTAAAATTTAAAAAAAAGAATATTAGGGAGTGGGGTGAGTGCTTATTCAAGAGGGCGCGTATTTTTTTGTACGCAATGGGGGCACTTATTCGAGGGGGCGTTTTACGAGGGAGCGCTTATTCGAAGAAATAGGATATTTGTCTGGAAAGAGACCTACGCAAACGCCAACTTTTGAGGACAAACCTGGTCGGGACATTCTTACGCAAAGTCAGAACCTTTATAGCACGATACTTAGAATATCCGAGCCCGCGCGCGCAACGGTATGGTATCTTCTACGCATGCGCTAAGGTTCATGTTGACGTTGCGTCACACAATATTTCCCAATTTTTAGGATTGCTTTTGGAGTATCAGTTTGCGTTGGTTATCGAAACAAAAAACTCTGATTTGAATACAAGGATGGCATTGCTCTTAAGGCGTTTCGTTCCGGCTTTTGTAGACACTTTTACACGATTATCTGCAAGGCCTGTGTCGAATCAAGGAGCAAGCGCAGCAACGGCCTTCCGAAGATTTGGTTGCAAGACTTTTTCTACTTCAAGTTCAACCAAAGCGACTGAGAAACCGGCTACTGCTACGTAAGTAAACTGTAATTTCTCATTATGTTACAGTTTTTTTAAAAAAAGAATGAGCGATTGATTTAAGCATATCATGCGTTAAGATTTTGATTGGACATTTTCAAGCACCATGGTTGCGCAAGATTATAGTATGGTCCCAAGTGAAAATTTTGATTCCAACTGTTTTTGAACCATACAGAAGTCATTTGCAAAAATCTGGTAGTGTCTAGTTTCATCCGGTCAACTTTAATATTTCAGGTTAGTGTTAAAAGTATCTTTTTTGTGATAAAATTCTTGGTGAGTCAAAAGTTTCAGTCTTGATTGATCGATGCAGACACAGACGCAAGTCACTTTCAACGCTTGTGTTGCTGGTGTGAATGTCTTTGTGTCTGCATCTGCACTTGCAGTCACGTGCAGTCATAGAAATTACATCATGTGGTTATCTCTGCAATATTTTTTATTGTTGTGTGCAACACAAACTGCAAACTCATTACAGTAATACATGTACCATGATTGTAGCAGCTTTGGAGAGATGACAAATATTTTTGGGGAAGAAGAACTAAAGCTTGTATGATTTCATTGCAGTGTTACTGTGAATTTTATTGACCGAGATGGGGATACAGTTTCTGTTAAAGCTAAACTTGGTGACACTGTTCAGGAAGTTGCAAGTGACAATGATGTAGAACTTGAATGTGAGTGGCTTTCCATGGATCATTAAGTACTAAATCAGTTATTCTTGCCAGGGCGAAACAGAAGGGCATAGCACCCAGGGGCTCTGTTTTTTGCTGCGCCCTTCCATTTTTTGAAGTGCCCTTCTGTGTCTCTAGAATTCTTGTTGTTTTCCTTGCTGAAAACTTGAAGAGCATCATTCATTTGCAATTGTTGTCAGATGCAAATATATACACAGAATGATTCAACTTGTTGGAAAATCAAAAAATATAGTTTTCAGTATCAGTGATTCTCAAAATACTGTTGTTTTCCTGAAATGCTACGTGTCTTTTTATTGTTTTGCAAATGACCCACTTTATTATTATATACATTAAAGGAAGTGCCCCTCTGTTTTTCTGCTCTGGTGAGAACACTGCTAAATGAATTAAAACAAAGAATTAATTTTAGATTTTGCATTGTTTTCAACTTAAAATCAATTACTGTATGTAGGTGTGCAGTGTTAAAATTTTTCCAAAGTGTAGTCTGCCTTGACCTCAGACAGTTAATCAACATGTACCTTCTCTTTACAACATCAATACAAAGTAAGTTGATTAGTTGTGAGAACAAAGGATCTGATCACATACAACAGACTACCTAATTTAAAAAGCAAAATTCTCCCAAATTGTTTAAAAGGAAACTATGGATACAGTTTTGGAGAATTAAGCAATATATTATATAAATCATCGGTTAAGACCTGATTTAATCAATGGTCGATTTTACTTCTTTATAGACTGACTTGAGCTGACATTAAGTTTACATAAACTTTGCTTGGTAGAAGTATTTCGTCAATACTTAATAAGAACTGGATTATGTATATTCTTTGGGCAGCTGGACCCAGAGTGCTTACAGTTTCTTTTGTAGCTTTCGGGCTGAAGATTTATTGATGCTTGTTTAAATAAGTTTTGATTGTATTTCATTTTTTCTTTATAAATAAAATAAATTTTAAAAAGACTTTAAGTTGACATGTTTTAAACTGAACATTTTTGACTTAAAGGCATTCTTCAGGTTTTCATGTTTTAGATCTTCTTTGTACCAAACAAAGAAAGCAGTTAACATATACTTTAGTTGGTTCAATCCTGTTTTCCGTTTTGCCATGTCTTTGAACTTTACAAAAGAGTGTCCTATCTATCATGGTGGATTCATGCCAGATCCTATTTATCATGGTGGATTCATGCCAGTTTTATTTTGCTTGTGTCATAATAACTTTACATCTTTTATTTGCACTCCCACTGTAAATTTTTCCAGGACAACTTGACAAGACCATGAATACATCCTATTTTTAGCACACGACTGTCTTTATCAAAAAATTTAGTCAGTGAACTTCCTCTTTTATGGTACTTAGATTGTTTGCACATCAAGAGGCATATTTAAATGCAAGTTTTTAAAAAACTCTGTCAACAAGTTATGGCACCACTTCAACATTTCAAGAAAATAAGATGGTGCCAAAACCTATTGGCAGAATTTTCTTGCTTATGTTAAAAATGTTAGTGACTGTGAAGTTTATCTTTCAACATAGCTTAGTAAATTAATGGTTTAAACCACTTTTTCTTGCCAGGTGCCTGCCAAGGAACTTTGTCTTGTTCCACTTGCCATGTAATTTTTGATGCCAAAGAATTGGAAAAACTAAACCTGGAAGAGCCGTGTGATGAGGAGTTGGACATGCTGGACCTTGCTTACGGCCTTACAGACACGTTAGTACTGACAGTATGTTGTGTATGTACTGCATGTGAAGGTGGATTTAAAGGTTGGGGTGCATTAAACCTGGAAGAGCCATGTAACAGGCTAATACTGCCAAACGGAGTCTATAGTCCTGCAATCAGCAGGAAGTGAGAATATGAAACTCAACTATTCAATAACCCAGGATCCACCCAGGCTGACATACTGTGTAAGACTCTATTTTTGTAGGAGTTTATTTTTGCAATTTTTGTGTATATTTGGACAATTCGCAAAAAAGAGTTCCTGCAAAAAAATTTCTGCAAAAATAAACTCCATAAAAACAAAACCCAAATTTTCCACTTTTTATGCCCAGGTGCTGAACCATAGTCTCTCACAAGATTTTAGTTATTTACTATTATAGGAGCTCGAAGGGAAGTACAAAACAAGTGGCAACCTTAATTGTCCTCTTCAGATGGTTATACACACATGGAGTGTGATAATTAGTGTTTTGTCCCTATGAAAGATGGATAAATCTATAAAGTTTGGCCATTTGCTCTTATTTCCTGTGACTAAATTTTCCATCAAATCAGAAAATTAAGTTCTGGTCAGAAAATTTAGGTTATCCCAAATTGCAAAAATTTGTTCCCGCCAAACAAAAAAATTTGCCCTATTGCAAAAAAAATTATTCCCTCAAAATTTATGTCCTACAGAGTTTTTTTTATTTTTTTGGGTGAATGGTCATGTTGGACTCCTTTCTTGAGTCTACATTTCATTGTCTTCCTTTTTACCCAATTTAATTAATTTGAAATTTAATAACAACATTTTAAATCTCAATGTGAAACAGATTGCGGTTGACAGACATTTTGTTTTTTAGGTCCAGACTTGGATGTCAGATCAATGTGACAAAGGAATTTGAAGGAGTACACATCACAATTCCAAAGGCAACACGAGATATTAGAGACCAGTGATGTAATGGGTGGATATTAAGAGGCAACATTGTGGTGAAGGAGAAGTCTTCTGAGTTTTCCTTTGCAAAGTCTTGATTCTAGATTTTAGAATATCATGTGATTCAAATTTTTAGTACAAAATTCTTATAACACCAACAAAAAATTTACTTGTTGCTAACCAATGAACATGAATTGTATTTGAACAGTACATTTGTGACAACAAATGGTTTCTTATAAATAAATACTAAAACAGCAAAATTTGTGCAGTTCTTCAGTTTATTGGTTTTGGTTCAGATCCCAGACCAATAAACTATTTGCAGAACATTTTAATTATACATAGCCACTCGTTAAGTGAACTCAGTTACTGAATAAAAATTACACTCCACCTGTTATATATACAGCCAAAAATAACCTCAGTGTACAGTTTACAGTGTAGTAATTTGTCTTAAGTGAAAGTCACATTTATCTTTTGTGTATACTTTACTGTACACAACTCTAATTGAGAAGTAACTATTGTTAACTTAAAAATATTTTGATGTTTTTCTACTTTTTTTGACTTTGATCAATACATTTATTTAGTTTTAAGTAAACAACAATTACGGTAATCTTATTCTTGTTTTGAGCTTTTTCTTAATATTTATATTTTCAATTATTTTATTCTTGGATATTGCTGTTGTTTGTTAATTCAGTTATTAAGATAATCCAAAGCCCCCTATTTTCTTCATTTTAAAAAGATTGTTTTCTTCCTTTGTTCTTTTTCCCAGTACCAATTTTATGGTTTTGGAAGGTTGTCAAATATTATACATGCTGATTTATCTGAAGCAGTTTTTAATGTATTTCTTAAATGCTGCCTGTTTTCTTAAGTAAGACTGGTTTCATATAATCAAGGGATAGCAATTTATTTTGCTTCTATGATAATTTTTGATCGCTACAGACCCTTTTGTACTGATCACAGTGATTATATGAAACTAGGTTAACTTTTCAATTATTGTAGTCTGTTTTGATCATTCATGATTGACGAGGATCATTCTAAGCATTTTATTCAGTGATCCATGGCCAACTAATCCCAGCAATTATGGTATATAGAAACCAGGCTTTACTTTGACTCACACACAAGCATCCATTGAAACAAAATGCAGGACAAGGCTCTACTCGACCTGCTTTGATCTTATATATCTTACTTACCCTGAATTGAATGAATTGTCTGTTAGACAATAATTTAACACATGGGCCAACACTAAATTCGCTTCAGCACTCATAACTGTTATCTGTTTCAGTCTTGGACACAATTAAGCCATCTGCATTGTATTTGAATATTTGTGCTTGAACTATTCATAGCAGCACTGTGAGTTATTTTTGTGTTTTTAGACAGTGTCTTCTGTCGAGCAATAAAGATCTACAATCATACTATGAAACAGCCCCTTTAAAAACAATTAATATATAATTGAAATTCACATTAGATCAAACAGAATTGGCAAATAGGTAAAGGTTGCAGCTAATTACTTATGCACAGAAAAGAGTTTCTGGGGCATTTACATGTTTTAAATTTTTTTGTATACCGTAACTCTCATGTACAAGTTGATTTTAAACAAGTATTTTGAAGCTTTACTGGGTGAAATATTCTCAAATGTACACAGTAGTTCTGCGGGATACTCATTTGCATGAGCTATATAGTTATATGTGACGTCAAAGGGTATCAATGGCTTGGAGCTGTTTTGGTCTGTATTTGGGTAAAAAATTTTGACACTTTCATCGGAAACTAGGTATTGTTTTGGAACTGTGTTATATCAAAGGCATTTCACACCCTTGAAAACTGGTATCAGTCTTATTGTCAGGTCTGAAATTGGGTTGGGAAATTTGCATAATTTGGTCTGAAAATGAGTCAATTTTAGAAAGTGTACCACCCCTCCCCCCTAATACCACCAAAATAATTGGAGTACCCCCTGGACAAATGAGCTGGTGAGCCCTGCAATCATAAAAACATTTACCAATAAATTAAAGTAAATCAATAATCATTTCAAATGTGTTTGTTTTGCAAGCAATCTTAGTTTTTAAACAAAATAATGACAATTGGAGTTGGGAGACAAAAATTTTTATCTTTAGTGCCCAAGAACTCCATAAACAATAAAAATTGCAATATACAGAAACAGCACAAATATGTAAATCACAATTTTTGAATTATTTTGAAAATAAATGTAGTAAAAGTTGTGAGACCATTCTCTGACATTGTTGCTTTTTTAACTAAGTTGCCGCCAGAGTAATTTTTAATATAACACAGGCAGCAGTCATGCCCATAATCTTGCTACAGTTTGTTAATTTTTGGTTTGACTGTTCACTAGATTGGAGCTTGGGTGCCGTTATTTTCAGTAATGTCACCAAGATGAGTGGTGTTGTTACAAAACACAGTTGGATAGCAAGAATATGTGTGTTGACTAGTGTGTGTGTGTGTGTGTGTGCATCAAGTGCAGAGAAACCTTATGACTATTGTGCAGGCAGCAGGTTGCAGGCCAAACTTTGGGAGTGGCAGGTCAACCACAGTCTTGCAAAAAAGTTCCAAAATACACATATTGTGATATTGTCACATTTACCAAAAAGGTAAATCCAATCTCCAGTACTTCTGATTGTTGTTATTAAAGTCTTATTTTTTGAACATTTTGGAAAAACAAGAACAAAATAATCATTGTAAGAGACAATTATTTTTTGGAAACAATAAAAAGTAAAAAAATCCAGGGGTGATAAAAAAAGAGGGAGATTTGAGAATAAAGCCATAATTTAGGAACCCCAAGAAATACTAACTTGTGATTCAAAGTTCAACCAAAATAAAATACTTATGGTAAAGATAATTAAATCTCAAAGCAATGCTAACCAGGCTATCCTGATACAACCAGAAAAAACAACCATAATTATTGTGAACCCTCCAATCATTTTGCATCAATTTTGCTGGGAACAGAACATGATATATTTTGACAGAATAAGGCGTGCAAAAAAGTGCTTTAATTTTTCTACCATTTCTAAAATATATTCTGGTATTTCTCTAGTAAATCCACACTCTAGACAATCCAAACTTTAAATGTTATGATGTTAACACAAATGTACATTTTAATACAATAATTTAAAACATGTTGAATATAACAATTAGGTTTAACAGTGTTGCTGATGGTGACTTCTGCAAAGTTTCATCTTGTGTTTCCCAACTAATGACAAGTGAAGATTCCAACTGCTCTAAGTTAAAAGGAGAAGGTATCACTTGGGAAGTTTTGATTAGACTTCTTGAAATTCTTCTACCTGAGGCCTGTTCTGACTAACATCACATAATGTGATTAGGGACAGCAAAATGGATGATTTTGAAAAAAAGATCTTCCCAGAAAATTGTTAAGCTAAGTTTCGACTTGAATCCTCTACATTTTAATGAAATAAAGTTCCTGTAATATTTGGCAAAATAATTTGTGTGAAAAAATCATCCCTTCCCCTCAAAAGTCTAATGGGTGGCCTCTTTTGCCATACAACAACAGCTATGTGCCCATATCCCTAAAAAGTAACTAGAAAATAAATGTATCTGTTGTAACCTGGTCCAATGTGGGTCACACCCCTCAGTTGTTCACATGGGTGTGTACCACTCTTAAGGGTGTGGTTTTCATGCCAGTTTGGTCTGGAAAAGGGTGTACATTTTGTTTAAGTTGTCTATAAAAGAGTATGCTTTTCATTAATATTCTGTGGACCATGAACATTTTTCTTAATTTGCTGCGAGATTTCTGCAATGGATTGTCACCTCTGGGATTTTAGAATAATATAAGAGAAACAAAACAAGGATTATGTTGCAACCCTGGTGTTTTGATTGGCTTGTTAATAATTATGCAAGTTTTGTCTCATCAGAAATTGATTTCTGCAGTTTAGTCCAAAATAGAGTGTAGAAAATTTCCTTTTTGGATCTGAAATGGGGTCGGGGATTGAAGGCTTGAGTGCTACATCCTCACCCAAAATATGGATGAGTGCCCTTGGTAATTAGTACTCCTTAAAATGCAAAGTGTAATTACTGTATGTATTAAAACTACACAATGTGAACTCTTTGTTGTGCCTTATCTACCACAGCCACCAGACCATTGTTCATAATAGCCACTCCCTTTAAGATGGGATCTTCTTCTGTATCCAGGGAAATGGTGTGGTCTAACTTGCCATCAATTTCATATAGCTCGACCTGCCCTCCATGAGTGCTAATACTGGTTACAACAATCTGTGGCTCTGCTACACTGAATGCCAAGCTGCCAGCATTGGTCAGGTTACCTTGGGTCTTAAACTGTTGCCGAAAATTACCCTCATCATCAAATATGTGCACACACCGGGCCCCAAAATCTGTAATGAGGACTTGTGGAACATCACCAACAGTTGCAGCAGTGATGTAGGCTCCATCAACCACATGCCCCTTGCCAAAGGAGTGAATGGATTCACCACTGAAGTTGTACACCTGTACCTCCTGCCAAGATGTTTTTCGGGTTTGCTGCATTCCTAAAATGAAGATTTTGCTTCTGCTGATTGCAAGTGACCAGCCCACAAACATATCATTTAGGGGCAGCTTGTGTGCCATGTTTCCATACCTGTCAAATGTGATTACACCCCTCCATTCTTTACCACACCTCTGGGGCTTCATATTTGCCAACACATAGAGGTTGTTATTATTGTCTGTGGCCACTGACAATGGGCAGAAAATCTGGTTTTCCTCGGTTGGCGGTGCAAAAGAGTACAAGAAAACCCCATTGTTGCTGAACACTTTTATTTTGTGATCGTTCAGATCAGCAACAATACACTGGTCTTCGCTGTTGAATGTCACATCTTCAGCCCCTATCAGCTTCTCTTCTGCTGTCTTGCCCCCCAGGCCAAAGGATAGTTGCACATCATATTGTCCTAAGTTTACCTCCCGAAGCATCTGTCCCACTTTGGCATCTGCTACAGGTCGAACACGACTCTTGCCAATATCAACACATGGCCAGCCACCCACCTTCCCTCCAACCATAAGGGTAAATTTGAATACGACTTGATTCAAATGACATACTGAGCCAAAAATCTCTGCACACTGTTCCTTTTTGAAAAACGATTTCAGGCCTTTTTTAAACTCTTCAGAAAATGCTTCCCGCACGGCTGGCGCAGCGTGCAGCTCTTTCAAGCACAGTTTACATTCTTGCAAAGCAGCAGTCGGCTTCTCGACGTGTTGTAAAATGGTTGCCATGATACGAATTCTTAACGCCATTGTCCTATCACCCGTGTCGAGAGCTGCACAACTGCATGCGTCTGAAGCTTTCTCTATGGCAGCTTTAAACTTCGACTTAGCATCTTCCAGTGCTTGTTTTGCAGTAGGTTGTAGATCAGAAAGTTTTAGGTTGTCGAGGCGTTGTGATAGGGGGGCAATCTGAAACCTTCCACATGCAACTGCGCCAGCCGTTTCAAAGGCTTCCGCTAGGCTGAATTTATTTGTATCCTTCGTTGAAGACGAGTCTGGAAGCGTTTGGTAAAGTGAAACGAGTCCTTCCTTGAACAAACTGACACTACTGAACAGATCTTTTCTTTCATTGCCTCCTAATTTAGATTTGACTTGGTCCAACTCGGAGTAGATGGAGTTTTTGAACTCCTGATCTGTTGCGTGTTCAATATTTTTGAGCTTCTGTGCTGCTCTGCCGCTAGTCGGCACCAGAGAAAGAGTTAATTTCAGTATATTGGGTAGCGAGGATGAAAACATTGCATTGAACGTTTGTTTACAAGAATTTGTAGATCAGCGGCGCGAAAACTGTTCAGAGTAATGCACTAACGGATTATTGAAGGCACTCACATATGAACAATTGCTATAGTTTACCGATATCAATTGATTGATAAGTAATCCCTCGAGACCTTGAATTTATTTGACTGATGTCGTGACCTGGCGTATGTTTCATCAATTTCAAGAGAAAAAATAGTTTGAGTTTGTTTACACAGACTCGGCGGAGCGTTTTTTTTATCTTATCAAGATACCCCGACTCAAATTTCTCAAAATCAGAAAATGTCCTTGTTACTTCATCTCTTTGTTGCACATTCGCTATGTAGTATTTAAATTATATTTGGACATATATGGAAATATCTAAATAAGCTAAATTCTTGTTCTCTTAGATTTTTGCGGCACAGTCTATGAACCCAATCGAATGCTCACCTGAAAGATTTTAAAAAATCTTTCAGCTTAGCATTCGATTGGGTTCCCACACAAAGACCATGTCTATTTCCTGGACACACCTGGAACACTTCGGCCACTCATGCATGAAGCGGATAGACGTGCGTAAGACAACGCCCTGGTAAGACTGAGGCTTTTTCCGCTTACTTTTTTGTTGCAAAAAATGGAAATAAATTATTTTTAAAAGTGCTATTCACCTGTTTGGTTTTAAAATACTAAAACAATTATCAGCTGTCGTGTTTTCATATTTTTTGGAGAAACGTTTTGTCTTCTGTACAAATTTTTAAAGTAGCTTTCTATTTGAATCCGGCTGAAAAGATGGCGAACAAGCTGGCGCGCGCGAAAACTGATTCAAAATATAGTTTCTGTAACAATTTTTTCAATTTCGTATTTGACCACGGGCGCCGAGTACAATGGATAATGAATGTGTTTGTTTCGTTGCCTCGCTTCAGAAATGCAAGTCTGGTTTCTATTTTTTTGGATACCAGAACACCAAAATTCTTTTTTCTGCACGGTCAGTTATCGAGTTTTCCCGAATTACTCCGACTGTAATTATCCTCGTACTTTCAAAACTATCTCTTTGAAATGTAATACTGCCCGTAGTCTTGTTCGTCCTGTTTCGTGTTGCCAGTAAACCCTGATTGCCGTAACACTTAAGTTTTTTAAATTATATATACTATTTTATATATCTTTTTATTTATATTATTTTAAGCTTCCGGGCCCACAGTAACTGGCTAACGCTGTTGTGGTGACCCTGCCATATTTATGTTATTAGTTTATTCCCCTAATTTGTAATTATGTTGTTTCTTCATGGCGAAGCTAATAAAATAAAATAAATAAAAATAAATAAATTTGATAAAATGTACAATGTTCGTATGTACTCGTCAGAAGAGCTCGGTCGGGAAAGCTTGGTGTTATTAAAGTTAGGAGTTGGGCTCTAGTTCACCCAGGCTCGCGCGATTTGCTTTGCGATATAGCGGCTGTGTAAGGCAACGAAAAGTTTTTATAGGTTAATTCGTCTAGTAACTTATTACACTCAGCGCCCATATTTTGACTTATTCCGGTACGATAACCGACAAGCAAAACGAAGTTTGTAAATTCACGAAAGCACGTGTGATAGTTCACAGCACCTGATTGGTTGACTAAGGGCTCTTGCTAGGTGTTAGAGCAGAAATGAAGGAGGCACTTGGATCCTTAACGCTGGTTTTAGAGGGGTAACTTTGGAGAATCGCGATTGTGGCTTTATCACCTTATTAGAAAATAGAAGTGATAGTACGCGCGCTCTGATTCGCTGCAGTGCGTGCTCTAAAACTGGATAGAGCCACGGATTACGTCATGTCACGCAAACATAACTTCCTGCGTACGGCAAGAACAAGCTTCTCAAGGTCAAATAAATCAGTTTTTAAACGTCAAACTGCTTATGGTTTTAGACGATCTATTTTCTAAAAGGAATAAAACAGTGTCGCGCGTGGCTCTATACAAGAATAGAACACGGAGTGACGTAGTAGGACACCCGAAAAGCAGAGAGAAAACTCGTCTTCGCCTCGTTTTCTCTCAACACTTTTCTCGTGTCCTACTACGTCACTCCTTGTTCTGTTCTTGTATAGAGCCACGCGCGACTCCGTTTTATTCCTTTATGATTTTCATTGGTTTTTGAAATTTTACTACATCAGGCTCTTGCGACACTTTAGCTTTATCAATCAATCCGTCCGTTCTGGTTCTAGGGCATCTACGGGACAACGGGAGTCCTTGGTAGTAGATCATAACTCGCTACGTTTTGCTACATTAGCCAAGAAAAAAAGGCGCAACTACTTTAGGGGACGAAAACACGTTTTTTGAAAGTTTTTGAAACAGAAATAATAACCGAATGCAGAATTGTATACACATGACAGCTGTGCAACACAACGGGCGACATTTTTTGTACGGCTAGGTTCTTAGCGCACGTTACTTGCAAAAAATTTTTGGACAGTTTTAATTTCGTACAAAAATAGTGTGTATTAATTACAAGAAATACACAGCATAATACATGAATACGTGTTCAAAATTTTTATTTTAATCCTCGACACACCAACAACTGCAGCGGAAAAACTTCAATTCCAAGATATTCATTCTTTGCAAATGCTTCATTCATTAATTTATGGCCCCGGATGTAAGATGTTGATGGAACGTCCGTCTATATGGCTCCGAATTCCTTCATCCACTCTTCGTATTTTTTGATGTCTGCATCAGAGACGGATTTAGAGACCTTTGCCAGTGCCATTTCAAAGTCTTGCATGTTAACTGGCATATCCAACTCCTCCTTAGGCAGGTTGCGGATTTCCTCGGGTGTCAAACCTTGAATACGGCGCCTCATTACCATCATCGAAGCGTCCCTACAGACAGAGCAGATAAGGTCAGCTATGAACAGTACTGGGCCATGTGTTCAGAACTATCAATCTACCAGGCACTTACTGGCTGAATCACTTGCAACTCCTAACTCGGAAATGCGCATAAACCTATATAAAGCTCGTGAAATCGAACTAAAATTACCGAAATTATCGTTGCCTTAAATTCCAAAAACGTAAGGCTACAGGTCCGCTTCGTTTACGGTACTTGTTAAAAACCATTGTGCGTCAAAATTAGTTACTTTTTCCCCCATGAATTTAAAATCAGTAACCGCCATAAAAAGAAATGTAAAGATTATTTTAAAAAACATGCCGGCACACAAACGTTTTTTAAAACTGTTTTGGGGGTAAAACCATAATATAAATCGTTACATTGATCTATTTCTACTTGAGCCAAGAATGAAATCTGACCTGCATACGTTGGTGATATCAGCCCCGCTATAACCTGCCATCTTTCGTGCTATCTCCTCCACAATGACATCTTCAGCCATCTTCATGCCTTTCAAGTTGATCTTCAACAGCTGAATACGGCCTTCCTCTAATTAATTAAAGAAACGATAAAAACATTGCAACTAATCTATTCACTATCAGCACAAACGACATTTTAAAAACCCACGAGGGTAACTATCTTCTGCATGATTCGGAGCGTGTTCTTACATTAAAAAAAAACTATATAGCGTTTTCGTCGAAGTTTTTCAGCTGCCCTTTTGCTAATAGCCTGGATAAATAGCACAAGGTACCTGTTAAACTTATTCCATTGTTCATTGGCAAGAAAAGAGGTTTTTCCACCACTTCTGTGTCACTATAATTTCTGATATCAAGTTTACTGTTCTTCCTCAAAAGCTTACCTTCTGGTAGGGGTATGTAGATTCTCTTCTCCAGACGCCTTCGCAGAGCTTCATCAAGATCCCAGGGAAAGTTTGTAGCTGCAAGAACCATGACCAGCTTGCCTTCACCTGCTTCACCAGCCGCGCCCCCCACACCTGAAAACACCAGGGGTATCTAGTGTTGTGTCTTTCCATGTTACAATGGACTGATGTCAAACACCAGGGGTATCTAGTGTTGTGTCTTTCCACGTTACAATGGACTAATGTCAAACAATACACAAGAGCTCATGAAGTCGCATAGCATGAAGGATTTCTCCATAAGTTCAGTTAACACAGTCCAAAACGATTTGAAAAAAGTGGTAGACTACCAAAAGTTACGGATGCTATCAAAGATAAAATAGAAAAACAGATGAGAGCAAACAACAAGACGACAAGTGACAACTTTGAGAACTGATTGAAAAAGCTAATGATGTGGTAAGTTCAAGTAGTGAAATCATGCTTATCAATTCATACAGCATACGACTAAAGCTGAGTGATATAGGAGAAAGATTTTACTGACAGAAACTTTAACAAGACTTGCAAAGAGTTTGAAGTCTTTCAGGATGGGAGCTTGGGAAGAGATAAAATATTTGGAAGTGGTTAATATAAAAATGCTTTTAGAAATAATAGACAAACAAACCTCCCTTTTATTCACAAGGGTAAAACCATAATTGAACTTTCAAGTGTGATCAAGTACAGTGTTTCTCAGTTGCCGTCAATAACTGACTAGTTTAATGATTAATGTTGACTATCAACATACCGTCCATCTGGATGAGGAGTTCAGACTTGACCCTTCTGCTTGCCTCATGCTCACTTTCAGAACCACGCTTGCTACAGATGGAGTCGATTTCATCAATGAAGATTGTGCTGGGAGCATAAAACCTTGCCTGGAAAACCAATGTTAGCATTAAATGAATTGGATTTCCTTTAGTACAGTACAGAATCATAAAGTCGCCATTCCATTCTAAACATACTCATTTAATAGATCATTCATTCCTTCACCAATCTGTTTTTAAAAGGCTAATTCAAGGGTAGTTCACTTTCAGCTATCAATTCATTTATCCATCCACCAACTAACCCCATGGGCCCAACAATGTGCTAACGTACCCATCTATCAAGCAAACTGTCAATCCATTGATCCATCAATCAATCTTGTATCAATCACTCCCTCCTCCTTCCATTCATCCATCCATCCATCCATCCATCATCCATCCACCACCCATCCATCCATCCATCATTTAGTCATTTATTCAATCACGCATACTTGAATTCATCAGATATTTGGTTGTTTTTGTGTTAATACATATATTTTTTGGTTTTGTTTACTCACCCACTGTTTTGATTGTCAATTCACTTTCAACATTTAATCATCACCAATAACCATTCTAACTGTTTAACAATCCATTCAACTTTTGTTTTATTGATTCTTTCATCTCATTTTTGAACTCAACTCAGTTTCTCACAAACTTCTGTTCAGTGTTCTTCCATGACACTCACAATTTACCACATCTTTTAGTCATTTGTCATCTTGGTAGCATTACATTACTCATATCACACCTATCGCAGGTCTGGTCTAGATCGGTCACACCACTCACCATTTCAAACAAGAGCCTGACAAGCTTCTCAGACTCTCCGCGGTACTTGGATGTGAGAGTGGATGAAGTGACATTAAAGAATGTTGTACCGCATTCTGTAGCAACAGCTTTGGCTAGCATTGTCTTCCCTGTTCCTGGTGGACCCACCATACATACTCCCTAGTAATGATACCAACATAAAATATTTTTAAAATTAGTATGAAATATATTAAAATAAAAATATACATGTAAAGCACAATAACCTCTGGTTCATATTTTGAGAGTTAGTAACTAAAGCAACTTCTTCTTTTGTCATCCATTTGATTGCTTTGGCCATATACAGTTATTTTAATGCATATTGAATGGAAAACTGGCTCAGAACTGGATAATCAATCTTCTGAGAATTCAAAAGTAAGATCCTCCCCTCTGAATGATGTAAGTCTGTCATCTAACTCTTTGTACTGCACTTAGAGACAAAGACTGAGCTAGACTTGTGAATATTAATAATTTGAAGTTAATGTGAAGGAGTCTGCAAACCTAATACTGTCTACAGATTACCATAGTTCAGTAGAATGAAACCAGGGAGATGGTGCATTTCTTTGACTGTACACTATACATAGATCTGTAATTATGTATTTGAAGGTTATGCGTGCATAGTCAGTCTATCAAATGGCAGTGATAGACATGATTCTTTATTTAAACATGGTAAAAACTCTCATAACAAAGTTACAGTGTTCTGAGATACCGTGTCTGCTCTGCCTTGGTCAATTGGCCAATTACATAATGGACATATTGACTGAGCAGATTAGTTAGTCTATGCATGTCTGACCTTCCAAGGTCGCCTTATTCCAGTGAAGTAGCCTGGCATGAGAAGTGGTAAGACAACAGCCTCTTCCAACAACTTCTTGGCTTCAGTCAAACTTGCAATATCATCCCTGAGAACAATAACAAAACACTTGGTTACTAGCATTGTAAACAGATTCCATAAACTTGACTGTGTAGTTAAATACATTGTACCCATCACAGGCTTATCTGAGTGCACTTGATTTTATCATTAATCACTATTAACCATCTAGAATCTTGACTGTCTAGACCATTCATTTCTTCCACACTATCAGCGAAGCAGACACAGACTCTCCCTTTCAGACCCCCTAATGGAGCCAAGGGGCTGATGGATCTGGACTTACAGTATTAACCCTTTCAGCTCCAAACACGACATATGGCGTATTGCTAAATTCTCCTAAACTGTCTCCATACTTTCCTTTTAAAGATTTTGGGAGAAT
>JANSTQ010200188.1:0-18188 GCA_026167885.1 Bergia puertoricense | reverse complement strand
AAACTCAAAAAATGTCTGAACCACACAAGAAACGCTAAAACAGGGCGAAGCTGATGCAAACATAGTTTTGACGTACATCTAAGAAAAACTCAAGGCTTTCATGCAAGGAATGGAGGCACAAACACCAAGAAAAGCACAGTGACGTGGCAGCAGTCAGTTATAAATATTGTCTTCGTTCTTGGAGGATGAATTTCAAAATCAGTTCGACATCAATAAAATTTCTAAAGAACTGATGGTCTTGAGTTACCGGTACTTAAGTATTTCTTTCTAGAAATAATGCAAACAAAAACAGTCTTTAAATGCATGAGAGTACGGCGACTTACGAAACGGCTTTACGAAGATTCTTCTCGATCGGCCATGTTCTCCAGCTCTGGACAATTTCAACATCGAAGAAGTCTGGCGAGGTAGAAAACTTTAAGGAAATGGCAAATATTGTGTCGCTCAAGAAGAAAATTGTTACGAAGTCATTAAGATTGAGTTTAATGAAAATTATTTTTATACTTACAGCGTTTACCCATTTGGCAATGTTAACTCCTTCTTAGTTTTGTTGGTCAGCGGTCTCACCTCCCACACGTGACACCTCGTGACTGTAAGACATGATGGCGAACTAGTTGGGAGTCTACTCGACTCTGTTCAGACTTTATATAGATACATAACGGGATATACCCCGGGTTAACTGTTTGACTTTGAACCCACGTGAACTGCACATTCAGTCACAGCGCCACAGTTTGTTGTAGTTTAGATGTTTGTGAACTGATGGCATTATATTCTTGGCAGATTCGAAACACGAAATGTACCATATGCAAATTGATTGTGAAAAATAAAAGAGTGTAAATTTTCGACAAACTCGTGCCTTCGTGATAACAAATGAAAGTGACGAGCTGCAAGCCGTAATGTTTTAACTTCTGAATGAATTCAAATCTGATTCGCCAGTTGTCTGTCACCTCATGCAGTGAAATGGCTTTCGTCCGCGCGGCGCCAAAATGTAAAAGCAGGATTCAAGTCGACTCGAATTTGCAAGGTTTCATTCCTGTTATGCGATTCAAGGAAAATTCATCGCCTGTCTCGGGTATTCCATATTAAATAATGCCACTCCAAAAAGTTATATCGCGCTCACCGCTACGCGGTTCGTGCAATATGATTTTTCTCATGAAATTTAACGTGGAATACCCTCGTCAGGCAATGAATTTTCCTATAGAATTTCATAATTTTCAGCTGCTTGAATATAGGTTCAATATGAGCATCGTATGCACTTCCTGAAATTATTCTAATGACCTTTTTCTGAAGTTTTAAAATACGGTTTAGGTTAGAGGAATATGTCGATCCCCATACTGAAACACAGTAAACAAGATAAGGATATACTAAACTATAATATGTAGGTGCGTAAGGAGCTCGAGGAAGTGGGAAGGCAAAACTTGCTTTAAAATTAATGCCAATAGGTTTTGATGTTTTTCTAGCCACATTTGCAATATGTGGTTTCTATAATAAAGTTTCGACAAAATAACACCTATAAACACTGTTTCCTTTACTCTTTCAATATTACAGTGATTAATTTCTAGATCGATGTCAAGTGTTTGCCTTCTCTGTCATGGCTTGAATATCATAAAAATGGACTTTTTGAGATTTATAGAAAGCTTATTAGCATTACACCAGTTTGATAATTTTGCTAATTCCTTGTTTAGAATTTTTTGAATGACGTCAACATTTTTTTGTGTGAAAAAAATATATTGGTATCATCATTCAAAGAATAAAGTCTAAAACCTTGACACATCACACATATCATTAGGAAAGTAGAGGACCACGAATGGAGCCCTGTGGGACACCGCACTTAATACAAAGGCGTGAGGAGTGAGCTCCATTATATTGTTGTCTGTTACTCAGATGAGTTGAAAACCAATTAAATGCAATGCCACAAATACCATAATGATACAGCTTATTCAATAAATTTTATGATTAACCTTGTCAAAGGCCTTAGATAAGTCAATCAATATGCCTACAGTTGGTTCATGTTTATCGATAGAAGAGATTTTGTCATATAATAGAGCTAAAGCATATTCAGTTGAATGATGTTTACGAAAAGCGAATTTATTATCAGAAAGTATCTTATATTTAGTTAGGTAATCCATAAGGCGATTATAGAGACTTTCTAAAATTTTTGAAAAGGAGGGTAGAACAGAAATTAGTCAGCTTTAAACAAAGGTATTACACGAACAATCTTTAGCTCTATTGGGACGATACCAGAGGTGATTGAAAGATTAAAAATATGAGTTAGGGAACCAGCTAATTGAACAAATTGTTTCTAATTTGATTACAATCATAGGGACATTATCAAAACCTGCAGCCTCCCCAACTCGCAATGAACCACATTTTCTTTAATTTTCTTTAAAGGAGCAGTTTCAAGGTTGTTCCATATAAAACCACTGCTTTCCAAAAGTAGTTCCTGTCATTTTTAATGAAAACATATTGATAAAGGTGGTTCGATTTGACAAAGAATATCCCATTAACAAACAAATATCATCAAGGATCATTGCATTTTGGTGTTATATTACTTTACTCGATAAATTATTCTACGGGCCAACACTAAAAGCGTTTGAGCAATCATAACTCTACTCCGTTTCATTCGTCCTCGAAATTAAGCCGTCTGTAAGTGTGTAGCTCTTAGCCTTAGCCTTTTTCAGGGGAAAGCAGTGATTGTAAATAGCTGTGTACTTTTTGAGAAAATTTCCATAGTCCTGAAAAGGGTCATTGCAAGCTGGCAAATCCGATCAGTTTACATTTTCAATTTCGGACTTAAACGTCGTTACGTTTTCCTGTCTTTTTTTTTGAAAAATGATATATATATTTCTAGAAAGACCTGCTCAAACCAAGATAAAATGGCAAAAATAGGAAGATGATCAGAAATGCTACTACGGAAAAGACCGCTAATGGATCGGTTGAACGGTTCATTTGTAAAATATTATCAATAACGAGGCTTTATGTGATGTTATTCGCGAGTAATCTGAGGAAAAAATATTCTAGAAAACAATAGCTCTAAAAATTCACCCGTGGTTTGATGACGTGATGGTTCATTAAGTTGAGACTCAAAAGGAACACAGTTCACACTCTTTGGAAGTAATGCTTACTAATTGATCCAATTCATGGTTAAAATATCTTAATTTGCGGTATGGTGGTCTATAAACAACTCCAATCACCATGTCTTTTTTCTTTTGCTCTAATGATTTCGACAAACAAAGACTCCGCACAATCGCTGGAAAATGCCAAGTCAGTATGGCGTTTAAACTCTTGGTGATCAGCAAGATAAAGGCCGTCGCCACCTCCAGTTCTATTTCTCTGTGATTGTGAATGAAGGTAAATCCGGCAATATCGGATGACTGACTCAATACTTCCTAAAAAATTAGAAAATTTATCTGTCTTTTTTCGAAATACTTCAAATGTTTAATTTGTTTAGTTTATTCACAATCGTCGGACAGTGTGAATAAAAGTTAGAATCCGGATCAAGATATTTGAACAAACTAAAATGTTTGTATTTAGTAGACAACAAAGGATTGAATTTTAAGCTAGCAAGTCTTTCGGGATCAAAATTTATTGTGCCATTGCTGTGCTTAAATAGAGTTAGCTGAAAGCTTGATGTTATTACGACGCCTTTGGTTTTCTAGATATTCCATTGAAAGTGACTGGGACCCGATCTTTGATTGGAGTGGTTTGAGTTCACCCATGTTTTTCTGTGTGAACTCAAGGCTAGTCTTTATTTCCTGCACCAATTTCACAACGTGGTCTACTCTCCTTGCCAGCGATTGCACCACAGACTCAAAGAGAGTCTGAAGCATGGACAATTGAACTTTAAGAAGTTCTCTGACCATAACCATTGTGACAAACTGATCTTCTTCTCCTTCGTCATCAACAGTGGTGGCTCCCTGAGCAGGACGATTTTTAGGTTTCTCTCTCTTGTCTCTATTTCCTGTCTCAAACGTACAATTGTGCAAAAAAAGTTGTTTACGAGCTGCGTAATAAGCTGTTTGTAAGAAGCAACAAACGAAAGAAGACAGTGTAGAATTTGCGTCATATGCTAGCGGAGCTACAGAAAACACGTCCGCACGCAATCACTCCAATACGCTAATCAACGACCACTTCGACATCAAAATATCTCGCTCCCTTCTAGTTTGATTAAAAAAGGTCGATCCACCATCCAAACTGTCGTCTATCTATTTCACAACATCCTGGAAGCATTTGTCATGTACATAAGTATCTTCTCATATAAATCCTTATTTGATGTTTTCATTATTGATTTCCATCTAGTATGGTATTTAATTCTGAGCTGTCAATCGCTTTGTAAGCCTTGTTAGGGTTTTCACACAGGCAGTTCTTCTACGAAGATTACAACACATACAGTGAAATTTATTTTCTAACTTATTTTATAACATTTGTTTTGTTACACAACGGCAATTGTCAGCGAAAATTATCTGGTTTGTAAAAAAACAAAAACAAGCAACTAACCCGATTGCTGGAATAATGAGAAAAAACACTTTTAAGTTAAAACTGATTGAATCATTTGACATTACTCATCTAGAAGTACACTACGCTCAGTTGCTTTCTTAAAATTGTGGGAAAAAAGGTTAATTCGCGCCAATCGTGTGTTATCCCTGAAGTTATTTTGTTTTTCTTAAATGTAAGAAATAAAGATAAGTAAAGATGCTCTCTCCCTAAAAACAGACCAATCATTTGGGAAAGACGATATAATTGTTCTTTGGCGTATCTAGACTAGAGTTAATGTTCCATTCACTTATTTTTAAAAACACCTGTATATGCTTTCTTGTTGCTGCATTGAGCACGAGCTCAGAAATTATTCAACTCAAGCAGACAGTTGGCAAGCAGGTGGGCAAAGAGTTTAAAAGTTAAAATAATTAAAATTCACAAGTAGCATATGAAAGGAAACGTGGTCGCCAATCGTACATTAAGATCGTCAGACATAAATTATAACTCTACTTTAAATAGTAGAAAGCGGATCTCTTGGAGATGGATCAAAATGGAACGTTGCAATTTTGTCAAACTAGCCGCTAACGTAATAATAAAGATTTAGAAATAATAATAACAATAATAATATATTTATTGGCACTTTGAAAAACAGTATTGTTTACATCAGTGGAACTCCAATAAATGCGCCATCAAACAAATTGAAGCCTTCGGCAATTTTTTCTAATTTGCATCATTTTCTACATTTCACTGCGCGGATATCTCATTTTTCTATATTTAGCTGGAATAAAGGTTCAATAGAAAATAAATACTTAGAAAGCAAACGAAAAATAAATCGTAATTTTAATAATCGAAACGTTTATTATTAAGCGTTCATTGATAATTAAAAAATTAAACTTTTCTGTTCTCTTTTCACCAAGCTATAGCCTTTAATAGACTCTGCGGGATTCTTGTGCTGATATAAACGAAGCAGTAATAATACAAAACCTGCTTTAATTTCTTTGTTTGAAAACCGGAACGTTTTTATATGAGAATTTTTAAAAAACAGGCAAATACACACGGAATCAAAAACAAGACTTCGTCTTCGAGCTTTTAACCCAGTTGAAGAAGGACGTCGTAGAAAGTATTTTGTAACCTGTTAACAGTCAAATTGCAACATGAACTATTGCCTTTCGTCAAATGGTTCGCTGAAAGTGACTAATAGGGGGACAGCTTTGATCGCCGTTGAGTCGTCCGTCTTTGTCCTTTTAAATATTGCAGCCCTTTTTGGCAACTCGCTGGTTTGCTTTGCGTTTTACAGAAACCGTTCTCTTCGCAAAGTTACAAACTACTTCGTGCTGTCATTGTCCATCACCGATTTATCAATGGCAACCTTTGTGATGCCTTCAAAAGCCATTTCAACAATTTCAAATGCCTGGATTGCAGGAGAATTGGGTTGCAAGGTAGACTATTTCTTTGTAAATATTTCATCGGGAGTTTCACTTTTAACTGTTATGCTCTTGGCAATTAATAGATATTTTCAAGTGGTCCGACCATTAGTCTATCGTACCTTTTATTCCAAGAAACGCGCAGCATTTATGGTCATCTCTGCTTGGATTGTAACAGTAGTGGTGATAATATTTCAGTCATTTACCACAAGACTGCAATTCCGGACCATGGCTATAATACCAACAATTTGTTTCCAAGTCTTTCCTAGTAAAGCTGCAGCTGTCTCCTCTACCGTGATTCAAAATATTTTCATATCCGTTCCAAGCTTTGTCGTTGTAGTTTGTTATGTTAGGATTTACCAAACTGTTCATCACCACAACATCTCCATCGCTTCATCGTCACACGAACACTCCGCGTTAGCAATGGCGTGGAAGAAAGGAAAATAACCAAAATACTAACTGCTACAGTGGCTGGGTTTTCTACCTGTTGGCTTCCCGTTCTGATCAGCAACGTTTTACACTTTTTCAGTTTAGCTTGGGGAACTGCTATAATCTATACCAACTTCTATTACACTTTCCCTGTTTTTACTAGCAGTGTTATTAACCCGATAATTTATGCGATAATGAGTCAGTGTTACAGAAAAGAGTTTCTGAAAATACTTCGAGTGTGTTTTTAAAAAGACACTTAACGTTAGCAGTCTTAACATTTAAATGAGAAAACCGGAAATCGGAAAACGTTAGTTAACTTCGTAATATACAACTGTAACCGAAATTGTCATTATTATTATTGTAAATATAATTATCATCATTATTATTGTTATTATTATATATTGTTATTATCATTATTATTGTAAGCAGTGCAAGACGTCAGGATGCTATTTCAGAGCCATCTGTGCATAGCATGCATAACGTAACCTATGTGGCTTTTACGGACTAATGTAAGATAAAATCTACTACTAAGGTAAAAACTGTATGTACATCATCTAGAAATCAAAGAAAATACACCCATATGTAACTTGGGAAAAGCCTTAGCTGTAATCAATGAATTTACACTTTCTAAAGTCCAAAAACAAATAAAATAATCTAAACTGAGATAAATTCTATTTCTGAGGAACTATCTTATTATTATTAATATTACTAATTTTGCTATTATTATTATTATTACTATTATTATTATTATTTATGATAGCCATTTACAGAAAGTTTTACATGAAATGCTAAAGCCAGAGGCCTACTTGGTCTAGAAAGTAGAGGAGACTAGAATTAAATTTACAACTGATGATATAAAGAACAAAAATCATATGAATGATATTTAGTGATTATTAACCCCCTCTACGCATTTGTATCGAACTATACAGGCCCGAAGCTGAAAAAGTGTTCGGAAAATGAACTTTTTCCGGAGACAGAGCCTACTCAACAATAATTTTCTCATTTGGAATGGCAAAACGCGCGTATTAGGCGCAATGAAACAAAAAAAGTAAAATTTGTTGACTTCTCTGTGTATTGCGGTACTGAACTTGCTCTGTCTTCTTTTCCCCTGTAGCTGTTTTAAACCTAGAAGCTGAGTTTTCGCCATTATACAGCAAAAACAATCAAAAATAAAATCGTTTTAATTGCTTGTTAGCGGTTGCAGATATTGGCCCTGGTGCATCGAAAAATATTGGCCCCGTCAGCGTGCATCACGTGATTGATTCTGACCAATAGCAACGAGCGTTTGCACAATGAGAAGTATTGTTGAATTATAATAGTTATTAACTATTAAGTTCTAAAATAATAAAAAAGTACAAAGATAAAGAATCCATTGGTGCATATATAAGTGTTTATAAGTGACAGATGTTTGAGGTGACTAAGAAATATTTTTTTTATGCATTCGCTTTTATTTGAAATTTCTTAGTGACTGCCCAAGTGTTAGGGGGAGTTCAATCTAGCGTTCAAATTGAAAAAAAGAAAGTTTATGAAATAAAACATGTAAACCGTACTTACTTCCAGTGGAGTAGTTAAACTGAAAGAAAGAAGGTACAGACAGTATAATTCGTCACGTTTTAATTTAGAAAATCGAACGATAAAATAAAGCTTTCAATCGTTCGGGAAATAACTCGCCGCAGTTTTGGAAGGTAAAATTTCTCTTAAACTTGCTTTTGTGATTTTCAGTTGTCAAATAAAATGCTCCAGAATACTTTCTTGAGCTCGAAAATGTTTGTTTGGTTAGTTGGAGCAACTAACGTCGAAAAAATCAACATTTTCCATGGAAAACCCAACTAAGGTGGATATCCCGAGCTGGAGTAGCCAATCAGAGTGCGTCAAAAGCATTATTCACTGGTTTGGTACATGCTAACAATGGATAATCATATAACTTTATTAAGTGTGTACGATAAATATAACCAAGCTTACATAAGGTATGTTTAAAAATCAGTCAATAATTATTTTCCTGCAAATAATATGTTCATTTTAGAACACATTCTTGTACACGTACGTCAATATATTCTGTTGCAAATCGCGTATAATTAATGATTTAAAAAAAACATATAGAAATGGTACAACTTTAACTATCAAAGGATTCTTGTTACAGCTTAGTTATGCCCTGTTTTTACACCTGGAAGTTGCTTCCCTTTCGAGTCCCTGTCTGAAAGTTTAGAATTTTTTTACAGTCTTCTTTTAAGCTTTTTAACTTAACCATATCGGTCTCGGGAGCAGAAAGTGCCCGCGCTGATTTCAACCATCGTGAACTTTCTTCATATTAACTTAATAACCATATTAACTTAAATCTTGGGATGTTTTGCGTTAAAGGTTACCCCCTGTTGTCGTGGCAACGCCGTTTTCGATGTCATGTTTATTTGAATTTCGACTTTTAAATAACTTCTTCATATATTCACGAAATATTTTAAATGAGTGCTAATTTTCAGTTTTAAAGTTGCATGCTTGTGCCATTTTTTTTTGGAATATGAGTAACATTGAACGTGATTTGCGTTATCATAAGTGTTCTAAGAAATCCAAGACGGCGGACACAGATTCGTCAAAATATAGACCAATTCCTAGCAAAAAGGACGAGTTAAAAGCATTTAATGCAAGAAATTTAAATGAAATATTAATGTTACATTTTGTGAGCTAATGTGAGGTTTGAACAACGATCTTTCCCTCAAAAAATGCCTTACAAAAAATTCTGTAAAATACTGTTATTTGCATTGAAGGGGAGTTTGATTATCAATTAATAAATGTTATTTGTTGTTTCTCCAAGTCAGAAAAATATCTGAACTTTCTTGCTTCTGATCAGCAAGATTTTGTTAAAGCCAAAATTTTGACACTATGTATAATTCTCTCTTTGTCCTCCAAATTGCAAGTCAAGTTTTAATTAGTTTCAGAGATTAAGATGCAGTTGACACTTTCTGAACCCCTTCCTCCTTCTGCTCCCCCGCCTAGGCATCCTCAAAAGCCCAGGCCGAAAAGCGTTAAAGCTTACATTTTGTATTTGTCGTGGGACGTACGCGTCCGTCTTCGAAGCATCTCCTTCCCTCTCACCATGGTACTTGTTAGTGCAGCGATTGTATGAACTATCTACTAGGCGTAGCAATTGTATGTACCATCATCACGCCGTAGGGTTTGTATGTACATTAACCAGATGTAGCGGTTGTATGTGTCATCAACTAGGCGTAGCCATTGTATGTACCATCATCAAGGCGTGGGAATTGCATGTACATTAACTAGATGTAGCAATTGTATGTACCATCAACAATGTGTAGCAACTGCATGTACTTCTAACTAGGCTTTGCGATTGTATGTATCATCAACTCCCGTCGAATGACAACGCCATTGGATACGTTTCCTTCCCAAGGACTTATAAGAATGTGGAATCAGCTCTTACCAAAGAAAGTAGTTAAGGTTCCCACATTACAGAGCTTCAAGTCGGCAGCCATACCTGTAATAACCTGATCTATTGTGACTCATCAGGCATTAGCAAGATTTAGGATTCAAAGATTCAAACGGAACTGATCTACAACTTACATCGTTATCAAAAAGCAGGCAAACTATAGCGAGTGAAGAGGCTTTAATTTGTAGTACTGCTTGGGGTGCTGCATGCTGTCTAGAGTTTTGTTCATGTTCCTTGGAATTCACTTCTAAGACAATGGTGACGAAGAATACGTGCTTTATGTTTCTGTGTGAGGTTCATTGTCAAATTAAGTCTGTTGTGCAGTTATTTAGTGAGACAAATCTTGTGTCGCGGCATTTTCCTGTCCATGACATTCTGTTGATTGCGATGGCTGCTGCAAAAAAATAAATTTTGCTAAGTAGTTTGAGACTTATAAGATACAAGTATTTGATATTATAAACTTAACCCTCCTTTGAGACGCTGCTTAAGGGAAAATACACAGATAAATAGATGAACTAACTAACAAAGTAACTTTAAAATTTAACTAATTATAACTAACAAAAAATGATTAATTAAATGGTAAAATTAACATTTTACATAAACAGCCTTGCCTGTTCATACCACTTCTATTATTGTTCCTGAGTTTTGAAGCTTTTTATATGATAAGTAAGCAAGTGGAATGACAAGAGATGAACCCTTTGATTTCTCACCTCCAGTGTTATACCGATCCTTGTGTTCACCGAATTTCCGTCATTGCTTCGAAGGTAAATTATCTGTTTTCAACAATAAAAATATATAGAGTAATTTATAATTTATAAGTAATCGTTTGGTTGGTTTTTGATGTGATGATGACCTGCCTGGTTGCCATGAAAACAAGATTTTTGAATTCATACCGAAACACACAATGTTTATTAAGTTAGTGATTTAGCGTCTCAAATATTTTGTTTTGCTGTGACTTGCTTTTGTATAAGTGTCATTAAATGAAATGATTTACTGATGTGAACGAAAGTTGTCTGGACAACTGGAAAACTCAAAAAATGTTTGCATGGCAGACAAAGTTAAGTTAAACAAGAATAAAAAGAAGGAAAATATTTATATAATCAAGTAGTTGCAGATTCATGTTAATTTCAGATGATTGACCTGCTTTAGATGGTAAACATTTTTACCATTTTTTTTATGAATTGATAATTACAGTTTTTCTACTTGCTGCCATGCCAACAAAAGAGACTTTCTTTGAATGTTTATGATTAAAAAGCTTGTCATTAAGTTATAGTTTGCAATCATCTAGATTTCGAGTAGGGTTTTTACTACTCGAGAATACTTCTTTTATGTTACAAATTAATGTCACTTTAGGGTGGAAGAGATTCAAGTGTTCCTTGTGCCAGTAATATGTCAAAAAGTTAAATGCATACCTCGGATGTATAAGCATTTTATTTCTACGTAAAGACAAAGTTTGAAAATGATTACTTTGACTTCTAACTTTTTGACAATCCACCAGACAAGTGGTAAAAATGTTGTTATTGAATTTACAGGGCAATAGTTGTCCACTATCTGATTCACAATGCTATGGCAACCAGAATATGTTACATGTGATAGATCATAATTTTAATTATGAAAAAATGAAACAAAGTCTAGCCCTTCTCTCCCAACACCATCAGTCCACAGGCTGAAATTCTCAAGGGCTCTTAGTTTTTAAAGTACTTTTTGGAGAAGTTGTTTAACTTGATACACCAAAACTAATTTTATTTTAAACATATTATCAATTCCAATGTCAATTCCATGAAAGATCTCACCTTTGGCACAAAAACAAGAAACAGAGTGACGCTTGTGCACAGGACTGTCAGCACTGACGTCAGAACAAACATGACGTCAGGATTTTTCTCAAGGACTGTAAGGACAGGCGTTATCAATACACAGGGGATTATGACGTTGTACACTGATACTCCAATCAACCTGCTGTCATTCAGCGCCGGGATATGCACTTTACGGGTTTCCCACGCTAGGTATGCACCGAATAGTAGAAGCATTCCTGAAGAAAAAAAGCAGTCTTAACGTTGAAACAAATATACCATAACACTTTGATATTGATATCCAAACATATGCGTGGGTTACCTTTATATGCATAGATTACAGCTAACCAAATTTCTTGTTTGGCGGACTGGCAGTGCCACACGTACGGTTTCAAGGCTGTGTCATCTTTAGCATTAATCTGCAAGTTAAAGCATGGAATATTTTTAGTTTTCTCAATCTTCTCTTTTGTATTGAGTTGCTAAAACAATTTCCTAAACTCCCAGCTATTTCAAAAAACCCTTCTACGAGTTTCTCTAATGACAGTGTACATTCTAAATATGCATATATACATATGGATAAGTGCACTAAAACAAAAGTTAAAAAGAACTCTTATGAAAATTTTTATAAAACTTGGCAGAAAGTAGTTAGAAAAGTTGTAAGCTTTTGACAAAATTAAAAACTTTCAGAAAATATTCAGAACTCTTCAGATGTTTCAGAAATTTTGAAAAAAGCTTTGAGAAAACTTTTGACAGTTTTTGAAAATTTTAATGAAATCTGCAGAGATCAATATAATCACAAGTGACGATGTGGAAAACATGTCACTGCAGTTTCGCATGATTTTTATGTATTTTTCTCCAAAACACTGGTGTTTACATAATAAATACCTAATAGCCTATTTCACGTCCATTTTTAACGCGTAACACTGCAGCGAGCTACTCTATCAGATTTGCTAGCAACGGATAACATCTCTGCCAATGGATTTTTCACTTGCGACTTTCAGCATAACGCATTGACCTGTAGTGCCGTTTGAGACATTTACAGACTTACTTCAAGAGGCATGGTGTTGCAAACAGCTGTTATGGGGTCCACCATCTGCCACGTGAGTAGGTATACAAAGTCAATCAGTAGAAGTACTACCAGCATTCCAAAAAGCTGGCTATCCCTGATAATTACCTAAGGAAGCAATGAAAAGAAATACAGAAGATGGGCAAAATAATGGTATTTTAAATTAAAATATATAAACAAAGGCAAATAGAAAATTGTATTATCCTTAAAGCAAGAAGTTATGTGAATAGTTGACAACTAGAACAAAGACAGAAATATATAAAACAACAAGATCAACAACAAAAAAAAGTAGAAAATAAATAGTTGATTTGCACTTGAATCAAACATGTGTTTGTAAATTAATAAATTTATAATCGTGACAAGCTCCCAAAACAAATTGTTCAGAAAAAGTTCCGATACCTCCCTCCACGGTTAATTTGTTATGAAAAATACCTTGGTCGTCCGATGGTTAAGATCTAATCTCATGGTAATAAACATATCCTATCCAATCTTATTAATTCAATCTAAATTCAGCTCACTCTCTGACACAGAACAACAATTGATATATATCCAGTTTCAAGAGACATAGTGGTACTCTTTTGGAGCTGATGGAATCCAAATAATAACTCTGCCCAGCTTCTTCAGTTTTAATGTTTTAATTTGATTTTATTTATGTATAGCTTAGGGAGTACGGAGATAAAATTTTGTAGTCAGTAAGTATTAAAGTTACCCTTTTGTGTGTACGTCTTAAGAAGATGACATGGACTCTCCAAGTCTTGCTAAACATCGCTCCAAATGCCAACGAGAATCCAAACGATGATAGCCACAGCCGTGCCTGTCGTAAAACACATTTAGTTTTACCAATTGATTCAGTAGACTACTTTGCAGTTGTTTGACTGCATGAGCTAATTGGGAGTGAATTTACAACTTGGAAACCAGGTCGGGGGTGGTGGGAATCTGTATGCAGAAGAGTAATCAGTTTAAAGATTATCATCATCATCAATATGCCAGCGGTCACTTGAAATATGAGATGTTTAGATCTGTCTGCGATTTATGCACAGGCTACATCAAACAACACGTATTGGGAATTACGAAATCATTTGATTTCTTGAAAATCTTGTACGGAAACATTTACGTAATAACTTCAGTCTAGGAACAAGTTTAATCTCCTTGTATTTTTATTTGCTTCCGTTTTCAGTGTTCTGGCGGTTAATTGAGCTTCAATCAATGTTTGACACTGAGCTGAGGATAATTTCACCATGCAGGTCCACGGACGGGTTTTCTACAGCCTTCTGAAGTTGTTTTCGCTGGCTTGATTTAAATGCGCAGTCGTGTTCGGCAAGAACTTAGTTATAGACACAGGTGATGCTTTTCTGGAGGGCATACGGTGCTTTTGAATGTTGATCGTCTCGGTTGATACTGTTTAGTATCATGTTTTTGTGATAAATGTACAAAGATACAGTTTTTTGCTTTTGGTTGGGCTCACAGTGGGAAAATTCGGATACGTTCGAGATTTGTGGACGTCTTTGGTTGTGCTGGTTCGAATTGACTTGTAAGGGAATGAGATTATAAAATGTATATCATATAAACAAGTAAAGTGGAATCAGGATGAAGTCGTGCCATAATGAGCGCCGATCCAGTATCAAATATAAGCTGTTATTTGAATGGCATTTTCGACTCACTCGCTAAAATGTTTTAGTAAAAAAATTAAGCTGATATATTTTAAAAGTCAGTATTTTTAAGTACAAATTTCTGCTTCACGCTTGGTCGAAAAATGTTACAGATGGTTTGTTTTGGGTGGCATTTGTGATGAAAATAAGGCCGTGAAAAGAAAGTGACTTGCAATATGTTTTTTTTTTCGAAAAACTTATTGAGTAAAGAGCCATAACGATTCTTTTCTGAAGTAAAAAAAAAATTGTTATAATTTGGCCTAAGTGTAGCCATAGCAACAGCCATGTCATACAACATTGAAAATGACTTAATGTTCTGTTTTTTAAAAGCTTTATTGCAATCATTATCACAATGCCATGTTTAATGATAGAACTGTATTCATGTAACGTACCTGACAAACTTGAGTGAGGTCGATCTCCGTCCGAAAAGTACCGTCGATACCGAACAGTATCCCGGATGAATACACACAGATGCATCCAAGCACGATGACGTTGTTTAGGTTTGGGGAAGACATCTTAATATACCTACATGGAGTATTTAATTCCATAAAGCTGATGCTACACGGTACAATTTTTTGCGCGACAATGTTGCGCTAAAAATCGTACCGTGTAACATTACCTTTACACGCCACAAACTCCAATAAACTTCCGACAACAATGTTGTGAGTTTTTGAACATCATTCAAAAACTTGCAACACGTTGCCGCAACAAAATAGCGCTAAAAATCGTAATCATGCGCCATGTTACACGAACTTAATTTTTATTGTAACAATGTTGCAAGAAAATCGTCCTCTCGTGTAACATCACCTTAAAGAGAAAAGTTAAAATTCCATGTGTCAGTTGTGGATTCGTACACTTCAAAATGGCGGACGGTAACACGGAAAAAACTGCCAATGATTTATCGCCACTGTACCCTCATATTTTCATGATACACATGTCTGTACAAGAAACATAAGCCTGGTGAGACGTGGCACGTTATCGACATTATTCATATTACGCATTCATAATGTAGCAAGCCACCTTGTGTTTATCTGTGAAGAAATAACAGTTGAAAGAAATCTCCATGTCCTCAAAGTACTCACTTTGTATGTTTTCTCCCCATACATTAAGTGTTAAATTCAACAGGTTGTGAAAATTTGGAATGTTAAGATGTGTGACTGGATGAATAACTAAAGCAGTTAGTTAGTGTATCTGAAATAAAATAACACAAGTATTATTTTGTTAGGTTTGCTTCAACCTTGATCTCACCTTAACTCTCGATTGTAAATGTTGAAAGCTAGGAATCCAAACGCCATTAGTGTTCCCAAAATGCATAGTGAGGTAATAGCCCAAAATAGAGGACGGCTGACACCGACTTCCTTCTTTGTGATAGTCAAACCATCAACGGGAACCTTTCCGCCTGCAAATTGACAAGAATATCTTTGTTCTAATTTTTTTTTGAATACATAAAACAAGTGCCACCTAAACTAAGTGCGTATGAATAACAGTTTCATTTAGTAGCAAAAATGGGTACACAGAATGAATAATACGATGAACAGCTACAGCTTTTAATTGTTTAAAAGGAACAGCACTGATCATAAGGGCTTTCTTTATATCTTTACTAATTGATTGATTAATTGATTGGTTGACTGATCCACTGTACATCTTTACAGCTTCAGAAAATATTTTTGTTAACAATTAGAACACGAGCAAGCATTTTGCTTGAGTACAAATTTTAAGTCAACTTAGCGAAGCGGAGTTGACTATCACTCCAAAAAATAACAGCGAGTGTTCTAATGATTTAGTGTAAAATTACCAATTTATATCAAATTATGAACATTTGACAAATTTCAAATCATTTTTACTCGCGCTATTTGTAACATATCCTGGAAAGACAAGGTCCCCAACCCCGATGTCCTAGAGCGATGCAAGATCGGTGGCATTGAAGCAATGCTTATGAAAGCCCAGCTCCGATGGCCAGGCCATATGGTTCGTATGGATGATTCCAGGTCTTCTATGGAGAGCTAAATGAGGACAAGAGATCACAAGGAGGGCAACACAAGAGATACAAGGATGTCCTCAAATCAACCCTCAAGGCCTGCAGCATTGGCAACGCGGAGTGGGAAACAGTGGCCACTGATCGTGCTGAATGGCGCAGACTTTGCCATAAAGGTCTGAAGACATCCGAAGAAAACAGGATGGAAGAGGATGGAGGCTGCGCTTAACCAACCGCCACCAGGAGCTGATTTTATCTGCCTAGAATGCGAGCGTCGATGCTGTTCCCGGATTGGACTTCACAGCCATCGAGGGCACCAACACTGACGATGACCAAGCTAGATGCACTGAAGACGAGAGATTCGTCGGACACGACGGCTTAGTCCATCATCATATTTGCTGATATACAATGATAGACTACGATGCATTTTCGCACGCGAGAGTGACAATGAATTGAAGTTCGTGAAAAGTTTATATTTTGGTGTAAATCTCCAAAAACATTCCATGAGTGACTTATGCTTAGCCTCGTTGTCTATTTATTCAAATTAAACGCTTACTTGTGTTGTAATTGTCAGTTACTATTTTGCTAATGCAAGTTTTTCTGGATGCATTCCCTTGTGGGGCCTAAAAGTCATTACCTGATTAAATTTTGCCTCACTTTAATTAAAATTCAACATAAATATCATATTTAGCCCTCACGAGGGAATGGATCTAACAAAAAATTTCATTAGCAAAATAGTGTACTATACTTATCATGAGCTGAGAGATTTTCATTTGCATTCTTTTAAAATCAGTGTATTTCAAGGTAAATTGAAATATCTAAGTACTATGCAAACTGACACTAACTTCGTCTTAAATAACTTCAGAGAGAATTTATCTCGAACCTTTCGTATTCAGCGAAAATAGTTTTAATACCACTTCAATTCCAAAGTAACCTGTTTGGAAAAGCAGTTTGTTGACATGTTATAGAAAAGTCTGTGTGAAGGGACAAATAAGTACCAGAGTAGGTCAACCGTTCCCTTAGTACTGAAAGTTTACTTTATAACTTATCAAATTTGTGAAAAGGCATTGTCGACAATTGTTTTTTAATGGACTATGGACTCTTCAATTCCACTGTGTTTTGAACAATGTGTCACTTGCATACTATTTAATGCCGGTCGATGAATGGAAACTGAGCCAGATACCGGATGGTGAAAGGGGAACCTCACAGTTTGTTACCTCAAGCCTCAGAGGTAGTCAAAATTTTTGGTGAACCCAAAGTGAATCTAGCTTCCTCCTTGCAAGAGACTGTTGATACGTCCCTAAACAACAATATACCCACCATCCCAGTAGTAAGATGTGTTTGGAAGATCATCGTACGCTCCTGTTGCCATATCATACAAAGCAACTCTGTGTTCATTTTCTCCTTTATAAGAAATAAGAAAGACGTTATCTGAGGATTTGCAATTGTTTTGTCTCAACAAAAATATTACAAAATAGTTTGCTTTTATCAGTTTACATCTGAATTTCACGACCCACAAAATTCGTGCATTTACGTCACTTTTCATCGTTGTTTAATTTTCTCAATTTTAGAAAATTTGAAGAAGTCGAGTCATTTAAATTGTACGTTGAAAATGTGTTTAACCAAACTCGGCTTCCAGTGCCGAGGAAAAGCGCATAACAAATTACAGTCAAAGATTTTATAATTTATCTTGTAACTCCGAGCTAATCAGTTTAGATTAACATGTTTCAGTTTCAGTTTGTTATTTGCCTGTGCTTCATATTTTACAATAAATGAATAAATTCTAAAAATAAATTGGCGTATTACATATAAATAAAGATATAGTCAAATACACACATGAAAACACTAGACAAGGAGGCTCATAAAGAAACCATAAAGGCTATGGACTATGGCCCCCTTAACAACTTGAATTAGATATATTTTGACGTACAGATACATTACAATTT
>JANSTQ010200077.1:0-18200 GCA_026167885.1 Bergia puertoricense | reverse complement strand
TACGGTGGGATATTTGTACTCGTTCCAGGCCTAAATACGGGTTTTTTGTACTCCACGGCCAGCAGTTGGATAATAAAGTACAATACGATACAATACAATACAATACAATACAGTACAGTACAGTACAATACAATACAATACAATACAATACAATACAGTACAGTACAGTACAATACAATACAGTACAGTACAGTACAATACAATACAATACAATACAATACATAAATACAATACAATACAATACAGTACAGTACAGTACAATACAATACACAAATAATACATAAATACAATACAATACAATACAATACGGTACAAAACAAAGCAATACAATGCAATACAATGGAAAGAGCCAATATATCTATTTAGTTCTTTCTTTTACAGATTTTTTTTTTAAAAGAATGAGAAATACGATGTGGCTCGAGTGATGGAACGTGCTGGACGGAAGAAATGTTTTTATGCCCGTCACTGTCTCATATGGTTTTCAATAATAATCATCTTTCTCCGATTCTTTTATTTCCTCTTCGCCGATGAAAACTCATCCTCCAAAGTAGACGCTGCGGTGGGTACAAAAAACTCAACCAATGACAATTTCATTCCGATTTTACTGGCAACAACAGTTCATCACATAGTAGATGAATTTGAATTTAAATGTTCTCCCAAAAACTTCTTGACCAGATTTACATTGCAGATAAACGCTGTTTTTATAAATACAACTTCATAAGAACAATGGAGCTGCCGCTTAAATTGCCCAAACTCAACCGAGAACAGCAAGAACAATCTGTAGCTGGGAAGACTCGGAGCCACTAGCATTGTCAGTTCAATACCAAATCTTTAAATTCGTTACGTGACCCGAATCAGGTATAATATCCCAAATTTTGAATGTTGTTGAAATATTTGTTTTCATACATAAATGCGTAACCATGTAAAATTGATTCAATGATTGCCAAACATAACCAACTCCACATCTTGCGTTCCAGTTTTGTTCAATTTTAAAAATCTACAGTATTAAATCTGTCCACCGATCAATGAACGCGTATTTCATTGATTTCCAACGTCCAAACAGATTGAGTTGAAGACGCATCTTTGGTACAATATTGTAGATTATAAAAAACAAGAACAACTTGAGATCAATTTAAGGTTAAAATGAGACACTGATTTCAATGAGCTATCAATCTTTCGTTTAGCATTTATATCAACCAATTTGTCATCGTCTGCTGCACTGAAAGCAAGAAATCTTGAATTTTCAGTTTCTTCCGACACTTGAAGCTTTTCAGAATCCAAAAGAGGGCGAACAACAACAAAAAATCATTATCATGAGTAGTCTGTACCTGCTATGAGGAAGACGACGCGGTCTGAACTAAAAGGCCGCGAAATCTACGAGCTGTGATTGGATTACAAGTCCGTAACTATGGTAAGATGATACCAGAGTGCGCGCTAGGATAAATTATAATAAAGAAAAAAATTTCTGAAGATCAAAATGTGCACTACTACTGTCTTCACTGAGGGTTTCCAGTCGCTTCCTTGAAAATTTCCTGTCGCTTCCTTGAGAATTTCCTGTCGCTTCCTTGAGGATTTCCAGTCACTTTCAAGATCGTTCTAATCTATCGTCAGTGAGATCTTATTTCAAGCATTTTATCCCCGAACGTGCAGAGTGGCACTGTTCCAACCACTGAAAACTGCAGATTTCGGCAGATCTGTGTGTCGTGATTACATGGTTGCATTTGTCTTTTAAACATTTTGTTTGTTGTAAGAGAGTAAAACTAAATAGTAAAGAGAACTACGGTTCCTAACAATTTAATACTTTACGATAAATGTACAAGATCAAAATTTATATGGAGCAATGCATAAAAATATATATTAAAACAGACGAGATTAATTTATATGGAATGCTAAAAATAATTTTGAAAGTAGTAAATGTGCCAATTATATTTTAAACTGATAGCAGTCAAAAGTTTTAGAACAGTTATAATCACGCACGCAACCAGGGCCAATTAAGATATCATAAACTCGGTTTCGGAACCTTTTACATGTTAGCTTTGATTCAATGGATATTGCAAGGCCGTCGGAGCAGGGGGGGGGCAGGAGGGGCGCTAGCAATTTTCAGGCCAAGTATGACTTTTCTGCAGCCCAGGAATATGGCTCGAAGACAAAAATATGCTAAGACACCCCAAAATACGCGAATATTGGTGTTTCAGAGAGTGTAATTTCTCAAAATTTCCCGGGGGAGCATGCCCCCGGACCTCCTCAAGGAAAAACTTGCGTCTTCAGCACAAGCACGATTTTCTCTGCAGCCCCAGTGACTTTGAACTTCCGCCGGCCCTGTATTGCTCGAGAGTCCCAGTTACTAGTTATGAGAAATGGCATCTTCGGACACCAGTGGTGTTTAACTGACTTAGCCCGAAACAATCTAGAAAGCGAAAACAAAATCCTCAAGGAATTGAACACGGACACATAAACTTATGAATTTGCAGTTGCACAGGCTAATAGGCCATGGCAATTTTAATCTTCCGGACCACACAAAATGTACAAGAATCTGAGCCGATTAACACCGACGCAGTGTCTATGATTAATTAACGGAACTCCAAGCACGACACGTGGGCAATTTTATGAGACAACACGAACCATAATTATTTTGTTACAATTCCTTTTACTTCTATTTTAGTCGGTGCAAAATAACCTACGATGAGTAAAATGTACTGAAATAAAACCGTTTTTCTATTAAGAAGTTTAAGTTTTCAGTGTCCTTCAAAATTGCTTATCATACGAAACCCCATTGCATTTTGAAATAACAAAACCAACTTACATCGAGTACAAATTTCATAGTCGGAACACTTAGTTTTAAGCCTTCCTGTGTGCTGACGTGTCAAACGTAATTCACGGATGTGCCCAAGGTAAGTGTGCATTTTTCATTGTGAACTATTGAACATTTTCAAAATGTTACTTTAAGACAAGGTAACAGGTTTACTTGTAGATAGTAAACTCCAACTATTACAGATAACCGAACGTGATTTGTCTGAAGTACAGCGAGTTTATTTTGGTCAGTTGCTTGTTTATAGTTATTAAATCAGGAAAATTCCGCAAAGAACATCCGAAAGCTAGCAATGACCTTAGTGTTAATCCGATAAACAAAGAGAGTCGCCGACACACTATCATATTCACGACGTGTGCGTAGTTACATTAAGACTTATGATAATATTGTCATTGTAGTTTTATATTTTTTCTAATACCATGTACGTCATCAGCTGTTAGTAAATTGAAGATTAACTTAATTGGTGAAAACGTCCCTACTCGTGTTTACTATCAAGCTAATGACAATCAATTCCTGTCTACTTTTTTTACGAATCACCTCTACAATTTCTGTTTAGTTTACCTTTTCAAAAATGTGGGTTCTGATCGTCGCCGTCTTGCTCCACAGGCGAACTAAAAACCAAAGCCAATATGCTTTTTTCCAAGACAAAAAGTTAATTAAAATTGTTTTGTAAACAACATGACTCAACTTTAATTTGAACTTTAATCTTTCGGTATCGTTCGAAATGAAGTATTGAGATTGACGCAGTAGATTCAAGACCGGCGGTGATCCAACTAACACGACCAATATGAACTTGATCCTCCTTAAGATTCTTAGGTGCGGGAGCTTTTTACTGGGATATTACAATTCAAAATCATAACAACGGATTATCAACAAAGATGCTAAACGTGAGAATTCTGGAAACAAAGAATGTTTTCTCTGCAGGTTTATTTAATTGCGTTAAGAGGATTTTACAACTTGAAAGTGTTGGACTTAAGAACTCCGCGTGTAAGAAATCCGTACGGTCAATATAATGCGGTGACAATGCTTTCTATAAAGAAACGGTACGGAAAATTGCTTGATCAGTTGATGGCTAATAAGATTTTTAAAAACCTTCTCCTGCCTGAAAACGCGTAAAGCCCATCACACACAAACCAATTTTTCGTCGAGAGAATGACGATTTTTTGTCGAAGCCAAATTTGGCTGGTTCTGTAGCTCATCACACATTAGCCGAATTTTTTCGCCGATTTTTCGTCAGACTTGCCTACATCTCTTTAACTGCGGAAAAATTGAAAAATCTGATGCATAGTTGCTTGAGAACAACGTCGATCCATTTAAAATATATATATATATAATTTGTAAAACCCGTGCCAGCTTCAATTCGCCGAATATATATATATACACGCATATCAAAAAGGCGGCCGGTAACAATTTACATACCCAAGTTTTCCCGGGAGTGCGTTATGATTCTAAGTCTTATTTCTTCTGTATTCGGGGCTTGAAAGCCGGCTAGTGGGCTACACAAGAGCAAATATTTCCTTGAAAATATTTCATCTAACAATATTTTTTTCTTGTGTGTAAAGGAAATTCCTCGTTTGGAGTAGACACTTGATAAATATTTGCTTGTCATGTTTTTCTTATCACGCGAACACGCGAGTTTCCTCTGCCACTTAAAAAATCTTCGTTGAGACACCTTGTTCATAAACAGGCGTGCCGGATTTTGCATAAAGACACTTTTCATACCAGGAAACAGTTGCCACTTTTCCTCTTAAGACTGTTTCCCTCTAGCGACACAAGAACAGGCACATAAACAAATGTAAGCTCCTTGGGTTCGTAAAAGCGAAACGTGAGCCAAGCTCAAGAATCACAAGTTACCTAACCTTTAAAACTTGCTACTGCATCCGCTCTCTTGTCTGCTCATGTAGGAACAAGTGCTTTGATTGGATGATCAAAAGCAGCCTTCGAGACACGATCCGTTTCACGAGAAAAATGTTGAAGCAAGCGCAAGAAAAAGAAAAAATTTCGATCCTTGCGGTTGTTTCACTTCTTGTTCTTGCGTAAAGACGGTTTTCAAGGTGAAATAAGAACTCTTGCTCGTGCGCAACCAGGCTTATATACGAGCAAATAAGATCTGTTGATGAAAACTCTTGCTCGCGTCTCATGAATCGGGACTTGCATTCTTGTGGGACTGTTACGATTTGGAAAACCATTGTACTCAAATTATATAAAAGTTAGAGTTGAATCGTTATGAGTGAAGGAACAGTATTGTCCATTTGTAACTGAACAACTGTTTTCAGCATGAATAGCTCCTCTATACAAATATTTCAAAATAAAATTTCAAGCAGTCTTCTCATACATGTTAATACTGCAAGGTAAAGAAAATCAGTTTTAAGATATATTTTAAATTTGATATTGCGATCATTTTTGAATGATGATCGAATAAAGTTTTTCAGTATTTGTTTCTTCCCTTTTTTCTTTTGTTAACTTTGACCGTCTCTCCGCCGTGGATGTAAGCATGCAGTTTCATTATTAAGTAATTGCGTCAGAGATTCAGTGACAATCATTTTTTTCGTATATTGTCTTATCAATTATTTTATTACGCAAGCCATTCGGTTATTTTAACTTTAAAGTGTTTAATAATGGCATTTCATATCTCACAAAGAAAGCAAAAGGAGCCCGCGCGAAAGCTTTTAGTTTATTGTGGGTTTTCGAAAATGATCTACTTCTGTCTTCTTGTTAATCGCTTCAAATTTGTAATAAAGAAAGTCAATTTTCTCAAAAGTTTGAAGTGAGATATACTTCAGTGATATTTATCCATATATTGTAAATAGTTTCTTTTTCCAAATAAAAAACTGTGATCACGGTACCTTTGATTTTAAGCGTTAGAATAGGAACTATCTATCAGTTTTGTTGCAACCTTATGCTGATATTGTTCAAAGTTTACGTCGGCACATTTACCTTTTGATAAGAAGACTGTTGCAAGAACTAATAATGTTTGCACAAAATGGAAAGATCTGTTCAGTATAACGTCAGAATGGGTGAGAATGACACTAATAATTAGCAAAGCATATAAACATAAATTTGAAAATCACTGTGAGCAGGTAAACTGTCCTGAGACGACAACCCATAAAGCTCAATACATTCTTTAACTGGTGCTGAGCTTTTCCCTTTCAAAGTAAGTTATGTGGATCTGTAAAGGGCTGTGTACTTTCGTTGCTTTATAAGACTTGAGCTGCTTTTTTCTGAATGGATCTATAACGGCTCTCAGACTCTGGACCAGTATACTACAATCGCCCTAGTGTTTACCAATTGCACTACAGTCTCACTATATTTTATATTAGAAGCAGTTATCAATTTCATTTTCTGTCTAAAGTTTATAGAAATAACGTTCCTTTTTAACTATCAGCCAGATAGATAAATTGTTACTATTACGTAGGTTGTTGTCGTTGTGTAAATTGTTGCCGTTACATAAGTTGTTATCGTTGGGTAAACTGCTGCCATTTACGTAAGTTGTTGTCGTTACGCAAACTGTTGCCATTACGTAAAATTCTGTCGTTACGTAAACTGTTACAATTACGTAAATTGTACACGTTGTTGTTACGTAAAATTGTTGCCACTACATAAGTTGTTATCATTACGTAAACTGTTGCCATTACGTAAATTGTTGTCGTTATATAAATTGTTGCCATTACGTAAGTTGTCGTTACGTAAATTGTTGCCGTTTTTCAGCATCAACGTTATAAAATGGTTCTTATAAAAAAGAGTGCAGTTTTTATCGAGCTTCAGTCGCATTTTAGCTTTCACGATCAGATTTAAAAACTGCGCAGAGAGCCGAACGTGTGCCTTTTGTGTGTTTGAGTGACCAAAATTCTTCAATCTTAGCAAACTCTAATCTTCCTTGCTATTTTAGTGCCCGGGGTAACAAAAAGCATTCTAGGTTTTCTTTTGATATTATATGTGCACGTTTGATTTCGAGATTTGGCAAAGGAACCGCTTTAAGTATACTTGGGAACTCCTTTGGTCGTTGTATTACCCTAATAAGTCTAATTTTTTTTTCTAGGACTGCAGAAGAAGTGAACGAGACTTTAATTTATTATTTGTCTATTCACCTGTAAACGGCTGTCCACGATTTTATCTGATTTTTAAGAAGTTAAACTTAGCGCTATTTTTTTTAACTTCTGGAATGGTTCGTTCCATATGTCGTTAGAACTGGTCGTCGTTAATATTTCAAAACTCGAGATAACACCCTTGGTGTCATGTGTTCCTTTCTATGCCCAAGAACCTAAACCAGGCGATAGAAATGGTACAAAAGAGAGTTATTTTTATCCTCTTCCCCGACTGGCCATCGCTAAACTAACTACACTAAAATATAATAATGTAAATAATGTAAATGCTAGTTACATTAAGGGTTTTTTTGGAAAGTTTCGAACAGTCCTTAAGAATATGTGTTTATTTCCTTTTTAGAACACTATATTGTGTCTGTTTAAACAAAAATTAAATGAATGCAACGATGGTGCCACAGCAAGCTGGTTAGTTGTATTTTCGATTTTATTAATATTTCTTAATTCGCCGAGTGGCACCTGACACGTGTATCATTTTACGACAGTAGAAGAGATGCATACTTGACACTATATCAGTACAATATTAATATACTTTTGTGTTGTGTTGTCGGCCATCTGCGTGAAAAAGGTTAAATCAGCTAGCTAACACAAGGTCAGTTTATTAATAAACTATCTTTATCTAGTCTAACACAAACTCTGCACCATATCAACTTTATTTTCATCTTAAGAATTTCTTTTTTGTTTACTTTAAAGCGTTTATCCATCCAGCTTTTGAACAGAATAACAACAAGCCCACACTTACAGTATTTTGAGTATCTGCGGGTAAACAACGCGCGCGTAGACAGATTAACGAGATACGTGACCAAAAAAGTAAACAATTCAATATGTTACAAGCTGGCCTGAAATTTTTTTCCTTTCAAGTCATGCAATGTCCGTTTCTATCAATGCCACTGTCAACCTTTTTATCTTTATTTTATCTACATACTGAAGTATGAGCTTATATCTTCTTTTTTTGAAAAAAAAAAATCAACTGACATACAGTGCGAGTGATTTGCGCAACTCAAAACCACAATTACTAATAATGACTGGTGTTTCCGAGGTAAATATGTTTAGATTCACGAACGCACGACTTCTGTTTTTCGCTATTTTACTTGAAGAAACAAACTGTTTTTCTCTGTGTATTCTGTCTCGCTGGTAACACTCGGGAAGAAAATGAGTAAAATGTGAACAAAAACACAAGTTTCACAAGGGCCACCCGCCTACCCTAGCTACCCTGGGCGAGCTACCCTGGGCGAGCTACCCTGCTTTCCTGCATTGCTGTTGTTCCGGGTAGAAGGGTCACCCGCCCACCCGAGCTATCCTGCTTTCCTGCATTGTTGTTGTCCCGGGTAGAAGGGTCACCCGCCCACCCGAGCTACCCTGCTTTCCTACATTTCTTTACAAAATGCATCGAACCGTTTACATGAGAAGCACAGACTTGGCTCGGCTGGAAGGGTGACCCGCCTAGCCGGGTCACTCGTTTTCAAAGGTAGGGTCACCCTTCTACCCGGGACAACTTTTTCCCACGTAAACACTTTGGCTCGCCTACCCTGATCAACTCGGCCAAGTGCAGATACACAGAGCACAGCGCAAGCATTGACGGCCAGGGCAACTTTTTTGCCAAATGAACGCTCGCTAAAGTTGACTCGGCTGAAAGAGTGACCCTTCTATCCGGGACAACTTTTCTCCATATAAACGGGGCCTTAGTAGACTCTTATCTTTTTTTGCTATTTTAGTGGGTAACAAATGTGGTCTGAGTTTTCTGTTAATATCAGTTATATGTGTACGTGTGGTCAAAGGAACCACATTAAATCAGTATACTTGGGAACTCCTTTGGTCGCTGTATTGCACTAATAAGACTAATTTATTTTTCTAGGACTGTACAAGAAGTGAGAAAAGACTTTAATAGCCGTATTTCACTTTCCCTCAACAGTATGTTGATCTTGTGGTTAGAGCGGAGAGCTGTTGATATGAAACAATGTTGCCCCCGCCACTTGCTGGCAATTTTGAGGTAAATAAAACAGCCCGCACATTCAGGTTTAAAAAGACACCGTACCCGTTGGCCTATCGTGCATCTCCACTCACTTTGCTAAAAAACAAGGGAAAACTATATTAATATTCTTATAAAGCAATACTAACACGTTAATAACGTGGTTGATAATCTTTTTTTTTCTGCGACGCTATGCAAGGCTCTTGAAGTGAATCTAGTTTTAAGTGTGCGGTTAAAATAATTCAGACAGAATAGATAATTCAAGGACCGCTGTTCGCGCGCCAAAGATTCCTGCACCAAATGCTTTTCGAGAAACGTTGAAAACGCGGAATTAAATCCAATCAATATGCTATTGATATTTTGTCGAAACCACCACCACACGTACTCTCGTGTTCAACTTTGTTTTGATATAGGTTCGCAGAACAAAATTGTAAACACATAGAAATCGCTCTTCGTTTCGTAATACTCAGGTATTTCGGTAACGTGTACGTACAGCTTTTTGGATATAAGTTTATTGCGTTAGCAGCAAAAATGAAATGATTTTATCTTGAATTCCTTCGCACGTGTTTGGTTGCCTGTCTTTGCTATGTAAACATTCAATTGAAATCGATGTGACGAGAACTAAATGCATTGTCTTGGAGTAGCGTTTACTGCATCGTCATGCATTCAGATAGAAAAATGCTTCATTTTTAAGGTTGGCTAAGAGCCTTGGTTGAGAGTCATTTTTATTATTATCTAAAGATGTAAATATCGATGTTTAAATACTTGTCATGTCTAAGTAAAGACTAAGCGCGTACTGTTTACCAGAAGAACGTGACTGTATTACTGATCTTGTTAACGACATTTTAAGGGAACAATTGAAAACCCGAATAACTGAAAAAACTTTCAGTAATAGAAATAACCAATCATTAAAAGTAAATTTTCAAAACTTTATGGCGACCTAAAGCATTCACACATCTATACATTATCAATTCAGTCGCAGATCTGACGATTAAACCAATAATTATAACCACGCATTTTAGTTTCTACGCATATTGCCGAAAAGACAGGTTTCCTTATCGAAATTTGTTTAATTTGGTGCCATACAATTTCTGAGAGCCAACTCACGATTCCGTTTTTCAATGTATTCTCATAAGTGCAATTGCAATTGTAGCCGTCATGAAAAGTTAAAACACTCCGTTTACTTTTTCAAAATGGTATTTACAATTACTTTCATACAATCACATTTTATACAAAAGTTATTGACAAAAGGAATGGTTATCCGCCTCGTCGTCTACATTAATATATTAAAAACAGTCACTGAATCATTTCTATTTTGGCTTGAAAAGCTGCACTAGTGAATTTCTACTGACCAGTAAACTCGTGCCTTTGAGGTCCCAGAGCAACATAACATTTAAAGCTTCCGCTATAAGTACTACTTTGATATACGTCTTCCCGTTTTCGAAAACAATTATTTCAGTACTAGGATCGACGTGTTAATTTTTTTTTCTAACTTAACTCATCAGGCAAAATTTGATAGATGAGTAATGCATTTGTAACGAAAACAGGAAATCAAAGCTATTGCAAAAATTTTCAGACGTACAAGTTCCTTTTCAGTTAAATTTGTTTTTATTTCTGAGCATTTTTTCCCTAACTACTAAGTTTGAATCCCCCTATCTAACTGTTGGCAGAACAACAAACAAATGTAACACTTCGTTCCTTGTGAACTCAGAAACTATATAAAAGATTTACTTAACTACTTCCCGGATGACCAAACGACCCAATTGGACCAGCAAGGCATGCTTGATGACAGGCAGAAGTTTTAAAAACGTTTGTTTATCAATCGTATAAAACAGAAATACATTAGTCTCAGTTTCGCTTTATTCTTCTAGTATTTTTTCACTATTTTCACCTTTTGAACATCTAATTCCCGAATAGGGAAATGTACGACAATTTTCTAGGCAATTCACCATTTGCTTTGAAAAATCACAGAGAAATTTCCGGAAAAGATGGAAAATCTGGTTTTCGATACAAATGCTAAACGGTCGAGAACTTCCCTGATGACGTGAGTGCATGGGGAAAAGTCAGTGAAAACTTGAAAAGATCTTGAAAGGACGAACTGGTTCGAAACTAATAATATATTACTGTATCTGAAACTCAAAATAGACAAGAAAAATGAACTGATATCGCTGATTCTCAGATAATTTAAAGAGGCAACACTATATCTCGTTTTAACACTTTCATAAGCTGTTTTTTCCTCTTCAGTTCTGATAACTTGCAAAAACCTGTTCGTGATTTATGAATCATATCAAGTTTCTTCCCCTGTCACCTCGCCGCGACGAAACACTGAAGCCCTTGTTACTTGTATCTCCAGTTATTATCATTGCGGCAAAAAACTGTGATATAGCAAACCTCTATATAAGCTGATAGTTTTGAGAGAAAACCTTTGAGAGTAGTGAAAACGGGCAATTACTGATAATTACGAAAAGGAAGTCATAACTCTCATATCGCCAACAGGCCAGCCACTCACTAAACACCACATGACGTAATGCTATTGTTTCGGTTAATATTACGGGATAGCCAATGAATGAAATTCGAATTCCCTCGGGCAAGTAAATATTGAATTTCCAGCAGAGATCCGTGAACATGAACTGGTAGACGGATATGGATGGTGAAACTACGGAGGAAAATTCAAGCGAACAACCGCCTGTAGAAGGAATATTTGCCGCTGAATGTATTCTAAAGAAGAGACTTCGAAAAGCAAGTATTAAATCAAGCAATCTCAGTGACTGTCATATTGTATTTTGTCTCTGATATTTTTATATGTAAATTTCTCATGTTATTCTTGCAGGGAAAGACTGAGTATCTGGTGAAGTGGAGAGGCTGGTCTGCGAAGTAAGTAGGAATTGACTTTGCGTAGAGAAGTGTTTGAAGTTCATATAAAAACTGATTTTGGCCTAATTCACAGGCATAACACATGGGAACCTGCCGATAACATTCTTGACGCAAGACTTTTACTCGCTTACGAGAACAGGTTAGTCGAGCAGTTGTGTATGTCGTAACAGTTTTGCATTCGTTATTATTTCGCGAATCAACGTTGACGATGTGTCACATTTTCTTGCCTTCGGTTTCAGTCGCCGAAAGCGAGGGAAACGGACAAGATGGCAGCGAGGTATCGCAACTGTCGCAAAAAAGCCAAAGATGGAATTGGTAGGCGAAAGGAAATCTTTGTTTTGGTCGGTTAGCAAGAGGTTTCGAGAGGATGCTGCAGTAATTACTTTACCAGCCAGTTGAGATCCGCTTCAGCTAAAGTCATGTGTTTATTAAATGTGTATTTCAGGTCTGTCGTTCTACGTTGTTTTTCATTATTGAATCTGAAGTGTTGTGTTTTATGATTTTAGGGCTCACAGTTCCATGCCAAAGGCGATAACGATGAAGGGTTTAAATGGCACGAAGGCGACCAGGATGAACGCCTGAGTCATGATGGGGAAAGTAGTGATTCGACGTTATCTCCTGGCGAAGTCTCGGATTTAAATATGATAGAAGATCAGACATTCAAGGCGATTCGCCGGGCGCCTTCTTCAACAAACCTGGAGAAACACTCGCCTCCAGAGGCCCCTTTTGAAATAACAAGATCCGAGATTACATCCCCGAGAGGAAAAGAAGTTTTTTATCGTCACCGCGAAAGTGAAATCAGCTATGATCACAACCAAAACCTCATCCACTTGCCTAAACAAAGCGAAATTTCAGCTGCAGACTCCATCTCAAGCCATTCTAAATTATTCTGTGACTTTGGCACTAAGCAACCTGTAGACTCTGTTCGTAGCTTCTCTGCTGATCATAGATTAAAGGTTATTTCGGAAGGAAGAACAGATATGCAAAGACCACCGGCAAAGCAAGGAAATGAAGGTTTTAGGGCTTCCCTACCGGAGTTTTGTGCCGCTGTTAAACCAAGCTCTGTACCTCCAAAGATTAGCACAGCTCAGGTTGAGCGCAAAGAATCAAAACTACCGTATTCCCCGTTTAGACAGCCAGGGTTTAACCAGCCCAACCGGACACTTCTGCATGTCAGTGGACAACAGTTAAACGAAAACGTTGGACGAAAGAAAGAAAGATCCAATGTCTTCAGTTCATCTAACTTCATTTCTCAGACTGTATCGCGCCTTAACGTGGACGAATCGAATCGCAAACGTTCTTATGATTCCAGAGCTCCAAGCAGTTGCAGCAACAACCGAAATGGAAGCTCGTCAAATTCTACCAAGAGCGAAGACTCGGCTAGCGTGAGAGCGAAAGATCCAGATGCAAAGGCTGTGCTCTCCGATGCTTGCACGTGTTGGCGAAAGCCTCTTATCGACCAAATTTTCATTACTGATGTTACTGCGAACTTTGTCACTGTAACGGTGAAGGAGTGTTGTACAGACAAAGGCTTTTTCAAAAGAAGATAACTGAAGAAACAAAATATAAACGATAAAGCGCGGAGTGACATGGCAAAATAGAAGTTAAAATGGATATAAAAAACAATACAAATTTTCAGACAAACTGTTGGTGACAAAACATGTTCAGTATATTACATGTCCGATAATCAACACACTGTTAAAACAATATTTTCCAAAATGGAGAGTCACTGGTCACATATGTTCGTCAAACAAATAGATTTATAGAACTTTATTTTAGGTTTTTAAAAGAGATAAAAGCTTTTAAGTTTTAAAATCGATACTTGGATATCAAATAATAACTTAAAGTTTATGTGGTGCCATATGTTTAAGAAAAGCTGCACAAATATGTGAGGCGCCATCCGTTCTAATTAGAATTGTACTGGACCTGCAAGACATCAGATTTGTAACCAAGTTCAAAATTATGTTCTAACCTTAAATTTTAGTTGGTTCCTAAACTATACAGCCATACTTGCCGTAAAAGTGCGCTGTTCCAGGACCCTTGCCAGCCCGGAGTATTTACGTGTATATATTTTAGCTCAAATATGTTTACCTCGTGAGCGAAGCGGGTTAAATCTGTTTATTTTGCCTGCTTTGTATTGGCAGTGTAGTCTTAAACTTGTCTTTAATAGTTTTGTAAGTAAGCTATTGCGCGCCAACGTATGTTGAAACAACTATGCGCGGCTTTTCAGTCATTGTTTTAGTTGTAAAATGTACACTAGGCAATTTGAAAGAAGCCTCCCGCTATTTCGATATCGAAGGACTTATCATCGCAATTGTGCTATACCGAGGATTTAAATTATCTTTTTACACGCAGAATTCTAAAGATCAGATCTCTTGTTAAAATAAAAAAGTAGATTTTGTGATTTAGAAACCAAAATTTGGGAAACTAAGGCGGTATAAAAAATCTTGCGGATTATAAAATAACTTAAAAATCTATATTAGAACTGTTGTTGCAAACTCGGCGTAAACAAAATGGAATCGCTTTGTGTGCCAACCAGCTCCCTGAATTTGTTACGCGCAGTTAATCAACCTCGCGTATTGAACATGCTGTTTGCGCGTGTGTATGTAACATGAAGCAAACTCGTTTGACATTGTAGTTTTATTTCTTGTGGAATAAAACTTTATCTTAAATGTGTTGATGATGTACAGTGAATTCGATAGATAAGAGCGCCAAGTGTTTATGTTGTACTTGTCAGCCAGATATATGGCTACTTTTGAGTTTTGTGTAAATTTGTACATGTTTTAGAGATTAAAAGTGTTTATCCTGATACGAGTCTTGCATTTGATAATTTTCAGTTTAACTGTTGCATTACTAAATGCGACTGACCTTTTATCTTCGACTATCGACAATGTGCCTTTCACTTATATGACATTAATTTATTATTTATAAACACAGTTTTTTTAAGTTCAATATTTTAGTTCGTGTCTCTTACTGTAAGCAAGAACACAATATTGATTCTTCGACATAATTTAAGCCAATTGTGTTTTCTCTAGCTACGTTAGAGCTGACTTTTAGATAAAATTCAAATGTAGCGAATTTCGTGTTTTCTGTCGTCCCCATATAGTCCGCTAGGAGGAACTTGACAATCGTTTTAAAAATGGCTTCATTATTTAGTACATTTTCATGGTTTAATTGTGCATCTTGAGCGTATCTGAGCACTTTTATATCCTTGATCAAATGCTACGGCTCGGTTTTTCAGATTTGGGCCAGTTTATGTGATGCTGACACGGAATTTGTAAGGTCTGACTACAGGCCGTTGATAGTACACGGTGCAGACGACGGCCGAACTCCCGTCATTTCAAACACTTCGTTCCGAAATTGAATTTACTTTAGGAAATTACTTTAATCGTTTTGGCGTTTTCAAAAGCAACTTCTTTAACGGATTTTGATCATGCCGTTTTTCTAACAAAAATATCTTCGATATCTGGACATTCAAAATTTTAAATGTTGGTACCATACTAATTCGCAATTTCGAAGTATGGTCTTCCGGTTAGTTTTCTGTCAAATTCACTTTATGCCTTTCAGAGTGTTGTAAAATTAGAATATGAAAAAGACACTGTCACGGACAAATCTATAGACACTTTTAAAAAGTCAAAACACGTCAATTTGCATCATTTGCTTTGGGTTTTATTCAAAATTAAAAGCAAACTAAAAATAGACCTGTATCTGTAGACTAACCAACGAATTGTTTACTGAGAGAAAGAATTCCTAAATGGCTTTAATATGATGAATTTCTTCAGTGAGTTTTGATTTGAACTGTTTTTCAGAGAGAAGTATATTTTCAGTACATAGTTTTCAATTATTTAAGCACATGCCTCCAAGTTATGACACTTGAGTGCGTGTTTCCTTTTCACAGTTGATCAGTTAGTTGCTTTTTTTTAGTAAAAACCAATTCATTTCTGGCACATTCAGCCTTAAATTGTTCTTAAATTGTTATTATTTCCATTTCATAATAGAGCCGAGACAGCACGTACCAGAGCCAAGGTTATTCTTATTTGTTCATAAACTTGGGCAAAGCTGAGCCCCAGTATTAGGATTGTCAGTCTGATAAAGAACAAAAAGCGTGTATATTAAGTGTTGTTTAGAAAATAGACCGCAAGTGTTAAATTTTTTTTTCAAACTTGTTACAAGTAATTGTCAGCTTTTCATACTGGAACTGTGCTTTTGAAGACCAATTTGCACAAAACTGGCGGCAAGATAATGAAGTTAAAGAAATGTGATGCGTGTACGATTTTGACTAACGCAGAAAGTTATTCACCAAGCCATTCGTTGGTAGTTTAATACTGTAGCCTGCCTACTAAAACACCGTCCCTTAAAATACCAACTCTGGGAAAGTATGTGTCTCAAATGTTATCATCCTCGAACAGAATATTCATCGGATGTCCCGTGAACAGTATTTTATACGATGTGTTTATTGTCTTAGCGAGGTGAGCACCTTATCTTCATGAGAGTATAAATGCTGTGAAAAATGAAATATCATGTCAGCCATGACCGTCGTTCGGCAGGAAGCATCGTAACTTCAGCTGTTCGTGTTACCGAGGAGTATAATTGAAAATTGTTGACTGCCCATTGCTAAGTGAACAGGTGATATCTGCAAGGGACTTCTATTGGATCAATAATGTTTCTGGGAAACCTTGCTCGAATATCATTCGTCGAACCCGGCAATAACCTCGTGACTAAATCATATTTAAAAATATCGCATGCGTAACTTAACGGACCAAATTTGAAGAACAAGTGTCATAAGACAAGCTAGTTAAGCAGATTATGCTCAGAATTAGAATCAGAAACGGTAAAAACCTATTTTTCAAACTGCAGCAAATTGATCATGCGAGGATCGAAATACGAACAACACATATGAGAGCACCGTTTATCTGACTCTGCCAAGAAATGATAAAACACGAGCCTCGGCCAAAAGAAAAAATGTCAATTATTGATGTGTTCCTTGAAGTCGCAACCTCTGCAGTTCTCAGAAACGGCAGTATTGTATTTATTCGATTAAACGCCGCCCTCGAATAAACGCCGCACATGACAGCAAAAATATTAATATACGCCGCCTCGAATAGACGCCGCATCCATAATGAACCAGACACAAATCCTTTTGAATGTACCAGTTCTGATGTCGAGGATGCATATCCGACATTACAGCTTTTGTAACTCGGATCACGAAGAGGACAGTGACATTGAAATTGAGTGAACTTTATTCCAAGACATTTATCGCAACCGTATTAAAATGCAAAGTGAGAACGATATAATAAATGACATTTCAGACAAACACTAAAACATGTTTCTGTTTTTAAAAATTCAAGCATTCAGTTGCTATTGTTTGTAAGAAATGAATTGGATTTTAAATAAACGCCGCCCTCGAATAAACGCCGCACTCGAATCACGAAAAATTTGATAAACGCCGCGGCGTTTAATCGAATAAATACGGTACTTTATTTTTCTGTCTGGCTCAAGCGACTACACTACAGTACAGTAAAAACCCACATGTAAGAACCATCATTTTCTCAAGTCAGTCTGAAAGGTTCTTATATAAATTGTGCGTACTTGAAAAATCGGGCTGTTTAGCTTCTTAAATAGGTTCTTATATTATTAAGGGGAAAAGTTCCTTATACTGACTGGTTTGACAACTAACAAATCATGTGTGGCACCTTACTCCTGTGTCATAAACTTGTATACTGATATTATTATACACTTATTATTATCACCATTCTTAGCAAACACAGGCTCTGCTATAGTTCATTTAATTTATTGTTAAGCCCAAGAGGGAAATTTTAATACAAATTTATGTTGGTTGTCAGAGTAACCTGTTTCTTGAGAATTTAACTGATTTTTCTATACCAAAACCTGCTTCATTTTTGAGGCAGAACAGTCTATGATATGTTGGGAGATTAAAATACCGAATTTGTGCCTGCAGGCTCCTAACCCACTATAGGTTCTTTTAAGCTATTTTTCACTGTGTTCATTATCAGCCTTTAAAGAACTGAAGCGTTTTATATATTATTTTATTTCACTCAGATGGAATCTGATCTGTGAATCATGCGCTAAGTTTCACAGCTGACATGCATTAGCTATGATAAAACAATTTATTGATATTTCGTTACTGAACATCTCAGTGACAAGAGACTTTGAGAAGCCTGCACAGTTTTTTTTATAAGAACGTATATTTTGGGGACTTAAGATGAATTTTTCTAAAATTTTTGAGTTTTCATTTTGAGGATTCACAGTAAACTTGTTGGGGTTTGCCAAGCAAACAAAAGGAGAGTTTATCTCTTATGCTATCGCCGTTTTGTTTACTAAATATGGTTAGTTTTTGGCGAACTGACAAATCAACATTTAAAAGTACTTTACAATTAAGTAAATAGAATTTCTTTCTATTTTCTATAAAGGTAAAAGTTTCCTACCT
>JANSTQ010199966.1:0-11974 GCA_026167885.1 Bergia puertoricense | reverse complement strand
GATTGCTTATTTCGTTATATGATGATCAAGATATACTTCTCCTAGGCCTACCAGCAAAACGTCGATCTCATTTCCTTACAACTTTTTTTAACTAATGCAAATGATTTATTTCCAAATAATATTATTGTTCATTATCTGACATGACAAGATTGTTATGTGCTGTTTTTCCCTTTTTTTCATTTGCTTGCGCGAAATTAGCAGACTTAAGTTAAGTAAATCTTAAAAACATTAATGTAAACCAGTCTAATGCAAATGCTACTGATATGTTCCGCCACAGCTAATTTATGAAAGAACTGCAACAGTCGTATGCAAATTTATGGTGGTGTGTCTCCTGTTTTAACACATTTTTCAATTGGTGAAACGGTTTGCCTTTCAGTTGAAGAAGGATTGTGTACGGACGAAAGCTTCTCTTCTTTGTTTTGACCTACTAACTCTTTCCTTTAGGTGGTATATGTTTACCCCTTCTCTCTCGGGAAGGGGTTTGCGTCAACCCCTGCCTTAATTCAGCTAACTAATTAACGATTGTCATAAAACTTTGCATGCATAAAGCGCACTTAGTGATAACTATTAATCGGTATTTTATCAAACCCTTATTACTAATAAGATAATTAACTTAAAGCGTGAACTTGGATCTCTTTTAGTATAAATAAAAGGAAAAACTAAACCGGTTTCAGGACATGTATTTGCATCAAGTTTTTCATTTGATAATGTAATTAACATTGTTTCTTCGAAAGATATCATCGAGTTGGAGATGTTTTGTTTGGAGTGCCTTCATTTGCGGAGCAAGAAGTTCCTTGTCTTAAAATTATAATAACAAAATATGTTTATAGTATTTTAGGAACATAGACATTATTGTGGCAAAATAACAAAATAATAAAGTCATTGTTAGGAAAAAACATCTACTCCCATTATTTCCCTCCCGGGAAAGGAGTTTGTTGCAACCTCCACCCTAAGTTCTTTTCACGGCGAATATTTTTGATTATTTTCTAATAAAAACATTGGTAAGTGAATAAAAGGACCCCAAAGGGGGATTGTTAGATCAGCATTTATAACTGCACGTAATACAATGCAGAAACTGAATTGTACAGAAGACAACTAATTGTTTTTCAAAAAGAAAAAAAGTGCTAACACAGCAACTGATCATCAGTAGGATACCTAAAATGTGTGCAATTCTACAATTGGTTTCGGTTCCATTAAATCCCACACCAATTGCACAACATTTTAGGCGGAGCCACCCACTAAGTGAGCAGTTACTGAATAACAACGAAAAATCAACTCCAACAATATAAAACATTAAGTATATATACTGTGAAGGCACTTGAGATATCACGGGTGACAACTGGTACAGAAGTTAGCTCTGTGTTGTATAAAGGACAAAAACAACAGGATTAACCCTACTCTTCAGGAGAATTGCGTGGGTTGTTAAGAGTTCTCCTATAAAAACTGCGAAACTAGTCTAGCGGCCAAACATCCCCATCCACGAACGATGTGATGTGAGAGGATCGCTTAAAGTTCAAACCTCGCCCACTGTCGAATTTTATAATGTGAGGGATTGGACCTAGTTTGGCAAAAAACAGACGTTGTGATTTCGAAGCAGATAAAATCCTTATAAAATATGATTGCCAAGTGAAGTGTTTCATCAGTTTCTGAAGTTATACGTGCTTCAGGAACCTGAACTTACCAGAATAATCTAACCGTAGTTGCAATCTGGGTTTTGCGTGCGTGATGTGCGAGATTTGATCTTTTTAGATGCCAAGTTTGTCAATTAAGAGTGCTTTCACGGCACTAGTTTTGCTTCAGGAACCTGAACTTACCAGAATAAGATGGTTTTGCTATTATTAATCTAACTGTAATTGTAATCTGGGTTTTGCGTGCGTGATGTGCGAGATTTTGATCTTTTTAGCTGCCAAGTTTGTCGATTAAGAGTGCTTTCACGGCACTAGTTTTGCTAGGAAAGCAGCAAATAATCACCGTTTTATAATTAAACAACCTTCTTCAAGGATAGTTTGCTTGACAACAATATGCGAAAGAGAGCTATAATCATTATTACTGTTCCTGCCATTTCAAATTTCAATTTCAATTAAAATCAAACTGAAAACAAATTACTCGAACAACTACAAATTACAGCAATTGTGCGAACTCGTGACAATTTTGTCCTGCAACTTGCAAACCCGCCCCATTCCCTCTCGATAGCCATTGATTAAACCTGGAGCTCTTAGATCTCCAAATTTCGCTAACCTCGGACACATTCTTGGTTCTGTCATCTTTTAGTTGTAAATACGTACAAATCATTAGCATATACATTGGAGAGCAGACGCCTTTTTGTTTAAGAACTCGTTTTCTTTCGTCGAAGCCCCTGCGGAATAAAAGCTGTCTGCTTTCACAAGCTATCACTGGCCAAGTTTACCGTAGCTGTTTCAATTGTTTACTTAATACTCATATCTTTATGAATTTGTTTCAGTTCCTTATAGTCCTTTGAGTCGCGATACCGACGTTGTGTTCCTGCTTGATGCATCCAGAAGTGTAACTCCTTTCCTTTTCAATAAAGAGAAAGAGTTCGTCAAATCGCTTGTCAATCATTTCAACATTAATCCTTCTGGTGCTCGTGGAAGTGCTATCATATACGGCAATGCGTCATTTACTCTGGCAGGATTTAATGAGCGAAATTTCATTGACCAGTTGGACAGCGCTGCTTTGCTTAAAACACCAAGAAGAAGTGACAAAGCCTTGCAGCTTGCAGCACAGACTCTTAGAGCTACAGGACGCGATGGGCGAAAAATTGTGATACTTCTGACAACTGGCAAGCAACACGCAAGTGGAAATTATTTTGATGAAGCTCATAAACAATTGTACGAGCTTGGTGCTCAGACGTTTGTGGTGGCTATTGGACGTCAAGCAGACACCCGAGAGCTGTATTATGTTGTGGATAGGCCTACAGATGTATTCCGAGTTATATCTGGAAACGACCTTAAAAGACAATCGCGGCCAATCGCAAAAAGCATTCGTGAGAAACCTGGTATGAAACTTCAATAAGTTCGAAAAACATTGTTGTTGGCTTTAATTGTGTGTAGTTGCAAAGATGTCGAAGTTATTCTTCAGATAGTGTCTAAAAACTATTTATAGCATTGTATATTTTTCGTTTGTTTGTAGATTGCCGATTTAAGTGAAGATCCTTTTAGTTTCGATTATGACCTAGTTTTCCTTATGAATCGTTTTGATATTTCTTATTATCGATCAGATAATAAATTATAGCTTTGAAGAAACGACTTGCGGAAGGAAAAAAACGGTTATCCGGAGTTTTATTCTACTATTAGACATGAAAGTATGTTTTCTAGTCCAAATTAAATAAAATTAAACAAAGCAGACGTTTATTCGAGACTTCATGAAATTATTTAAATGTTTAACTATGAGAAAGTGTGATACATAAGATAAATTATAGCAGTGATGTAAAGTTTGAAATTTTAGTTTTAAAGAACTTTTACTTGCAGGAGATTTCAAAAACATTACAGCTGTTTGACAGTACATTAGTTTGACATATATTCCTTTCTTTCTTTTAGTTCCTGCAACTCCACTGAACCGAGGGACCGATATTGTTTTCTTGTTGGATGCATCAAGAGGGGTAACAGAGGAAATTTTAGATAAAGAAAAAGCGTTTGTCAAGAGCTTAACCGTTAACTTCAATATCTCTCCATCTGGCCCTCGTGGAGCGGCAGTGATGTATGCAGACAATCCTTACACCATCGCTAGTTTCATCGAGCGAGATCTTGAAAGCCGAATTGAAAGAGCATCACTTTTGAATACGCCAAGGAGAATAGACAGAGTCCTCGAACATGCTGCCCAGATCTTCAAAACATCGGGGAGAGCTGGTCGTAAGATTGTGGTACTGTTAACAGCAGGTAAACGAGCTGCCGGGGGCAAACCCCTAAACGAGGCTATTCAACCACTCCATGCACTTGGAGCACAGATATTCGTAGTTTCAGTTGGAGAAAGTCAAGACAATCGCGATCTTTCTCTCCTTCTTCATACACCAGAGGATCTTTTCAGCGTACGAGTCCCAAAGGACCTTCCCTCCCAGACGATGGAAATTGCAAGGACAATTCGTAATAAGCCAGGTAGGAAAATATACTGTATGCCTCTAATACACACATATATTGCTGAGGTATTTTACCGTCATGGACATAGAGAAGCAGAATCCTTAAAAACTGAACCTTTTAATTTTTCAGGTTCCTTCTACCTCGAAGAGCCGTTTCCCCTTGTTATGCTGAAATGTTCGCGGGATTTTACAACTTTCGAGTTTTTGGGGGTTTTTTTGAGATCCTTTTTGTCCTGATTCAGGCTTCAGTGCTAGAAAATCAAAAATTGGACATGGCTTTCTACTCCATAACGCAAATGTGTAAAGTGTATGACAAACAACCCCTCAAGGACAAAGCTTAATTCGGATGCTAATACAAAATCTTTTTTTTTCTTTTTATTCTTAATAAGTGCCTGCATTTCCACTCAAGCGAGGGACAGACGTTGTATTCCTGATCGATTCCTCCCGTGGAGTAACAAAGGATATTTATAAGAAAGAGAAAGAGTTTGTGAATACTTTATTTGGAGATTTCAACATCAACGCAAGAGGACCACGTGCAGCTGCAGTTATATACGGCAGTACCACCAGCACGATATCCAGCTTCGCAGAACGGAATTTCAAGGTCAGGGTAAATCGTGCCTCCCTTCTCAATACCACGCGGAGAATGGACAAAGCGCTTGAACATGCTGCAGATGTACTCAAGTTTTCTGTTGGGAAACGCAAGATTATCATCCTTTTGACAGCAGGTAGACAGTCTGCAGGCAAACCAGTTGGCGATGCTGTACAGCAGCTGCGTGATGTGGACGCTCAAATGTACGTCGTGGCAATCGGACGAGACCCAAATAAAGGCGAACTAGCACGCATAGTGCAAAGATTCAAAGTACGTTCTCTACACGAGCAAAAATTGTTCTTTCGTTTCTGCTATTTGGTATAAGGTGCTAACAAAAGTCCTCTTGCAAAGATATTACTGAATCTAAAATCTGAAAGAGTAATTTGTTAAGCCATTAAATTGTATACACTAGTATCGATCTATATTAAACTTGAGAATCTCTCAAGATCTAATACTATGAAATTATTTCATCCATGACCGTGTTTATTAGCTTCAGGGCCTGCCACATTAACAACCAAAACAAACCATATTTAACTTATTGACAATGGTCGGCAACTGTCTGTATATAAAACTGAAAAAACGCTTGACATCAATATCTTTTTCACGTATCCAGGATATCTTCCCAGTTCCATCATCTAATGATCTCCCTACAAGAGCAGGACCGATCGGGCAGCACATCCGTGATAATCCACGTAAGTAATTTAATTAACTGGGAAACAAATAGAAAAGAAAGGGTTTCCCTTCAAGAAACACAAATATCGATTGATTAAAATAACGCGTGCGAGCAAAGAGTAAGACGTAGTTTTGATTTTTCAATTGATCTAATAAGTGTTAACAAATCGGTTGCCTTACTAATTTTTTCTTATATTTCACTGTTTAGCACCTTCAACACCTCTCAAAGGTGAAACAGACGTTGTTTTTCTGATTGATAGTTCAAGAGGGGTAACGAATGACTTGTACAAGAGAGAAAAAGAGTTTGTAAAGACCTTGGCTACCAATTTCAACCTTACCCCAGCGGGTCCGAGAGGAAGTGCCGTGATATACGGTGACAAAGCCATTGCGCTTAACCGCTTTGAGGCAACTAATCTTTTGGAACGCGTAGATAGGGCAGCACTGATAGGAACCCCAAGACGAATGGACAGAGCTCTGGAGTACGCGGCTCAGGTTTTGGCAGCCTCTGACCGGCGTCGCAAAATTGTCATTCTTCTGACAACAGGTAGACAGTCACCTGGAGGAAAATCTCTTGAGGAGGCTGTCAAACCCCTTGAACGTCTTGGTGCTCATACATTCGTTGTTGCTATTGGACGAGGCCCTGTCAATCAAGAACTTGTAGCGGCTGTTCACCGCAGTCGTGACGTTTTCACTGTGGCATCACCCAATGAACTTCCCTCAAGGACTCAACAAATTGGAAGACACATCCGAGATAAGCCCAGTGAGTATCGTAGAACAGTGGGATTCAAGTTGAAGACTGTTTTTAACTTCAACAAATGATTGTTGCTTTAGCAAAAAAGGAAACTTTGCATTCTTAAAGTTTGCTTATGATCATACTTGCTCATAAAGTTATTCTCATTCGTGTATCTAGTTTTTAGAAAGGCCAACTAAAGGTAGTTATTAGTAAAATTTTGAGGAAGCAACATTAGATTGTCTCTCTTCATTTTGTACTTTCACGTAGATGGGAAGTTATATAACCGGTGTAGATTTTCAATTGTAAGAGTGAGTTTAGAGGGGTTTATAAATTTGACAGACCGTCAAGACATGGAGTAAATATTTCTGACCTTTAAATGCTAATAGTTTTCACGGGAATCTTTTTCAAGAAAATAAAGTTAAAAACTAAAGTATTTGTCAACACGAGATGTTCAAACACAATTTTATGTATCTTCTGTTTTGTTTTTATTTTTTGGAATGAGGTTATTTATCTTAATATTTCTTTGGTAAATAGTAAAAACTAAATTTTTAAGCGCCCCTTAAAGGTATTTATTATATATTGATTACAGTTTAGCGTACAGTGTCTCCTTGTAACTAGAAAAGGTCAGTGATGAATCTGTCTACGTGGTGAAAAGCAATCTTAAAGAACAGAGATGATTGCGCTCCAGCTTTACCTTGTGTTTTCAATTTTATTTCATTTAGTGCCAACAGCTCCCTTGAAGAAGGGAACAGATGTCATCTTTTTGGTGGATTCCTCAACTGGAGTAGCGGACAATGTTTACTCTAAAGAAAAGGAATTTGTGCAAAAGCTTGCCGAGAACTTCAATATTTCGCCCAAGGGCCCCCGTGGTGGTGCTGTGATATACGGTCGCAACCCGTTTACTGTGGCAAGCTTCACTGAAAGCGACTTCCATGGCCGCATTGGTAGGGCTTCTCTTTTAAAAACACCCAGACGAATTGACAAAGCGTTAGAGCATGCTGCAAAGATGTTTTCTGCATTTGGACGTGCTTCCAATGGTCGCAAGATTGTGGTGCTCTTAACAACTGGGAGGCAGGAACGTGATGGGAAACCTCTAAATAAGGAAATGGAGTCACTGCACAGACTTGGTGCGCAGACATTTGTAATTGCTATTGGACAAGACCCCAATAGCCAAGAACTTGCAGCCATTGTAAAACACAGACAAGACATCTTCCCTGTAGCATCTCACAATGACCTAAGTTCACAAGTAGAGGGTATAAGCACGAATATTCGCAATAAACCAGGTAAAGTTGCATTCAGATCCATTACTTTTACAACTGTGACTACAAAAATTCCTCTATCGAACAGTCAACACCTGGCTTCCGTAATTTTTGTGAAAGTTAAAACGTGGTTTATGTTTTTATGTTAATGTCTTTCCTTCAGGTTTGCTGTGAAATTTGTTAACATCGCCGTGTGTGGAGTTTGAGAATCGTAATTCAGAGGTTTTAAGTCTGAACTAAGGACAGCATAAAAAAGCCTAAGCAAAAAGCGCTTCTGCTAACTTGGATCTAAGCATTTCAAGTTATTTTATTCAACACTGGATAGGCCGTTGTTTTCTCTTTATAGAGCTTGTTTGCTTGAAGGCAGCAAATAAAAGAACAATTGCAGTAATAGCTGTTTGTAGAATAACTCGTTAGTTTGAAATTTCTCAAATAGCCTTCAATTTGATATGAAGTATTGTTTATGTCTAATACTCACAATGTATTTTATACATTACAAAACAATTTGTTTTATGTTCATTAAATGGAAAGTGGTTTCCAACTCTCCCGAGCCAAGGGCTCAAGTTTAAAATGCTCGACTTTAAAAACAATTACAGTGAAGCAATAATTACAAGGTTAAAAGAGGGGGATTAAATATTTACATTAATAGTTGGATAAGAGTGCTTGGAACTATTCACGACATATATGTACTGATGAAATCCACAATAAAAATACTAACAAGAACAAACTGTAATAATGCAGTTGATTCCATATAGAAATTATGTCGGAGAACGAACTGTCCAGTATAAGTTGTTATACGAAGGTTGCTTAACATTAAATCTCCTGTCCTTAAGTTATACGGGCTGTGTCTAGGCGTGAAAAGTTAGATATATAGGTTGGACACTGCTACCGATAACTTGAAAACTAACTCTTATAATGTTTTTGACACTATTTTATTTTTTCAGTGCCCCTTTCTCCGTTAAAACGTGGTACTGACGTGATCTTCTTAGTGGATTCATCGAGAGGAGTGACGGAAAATGTTTTGAAGCGAGAGAAGGAGTTCGTTAAGACGCTTGCGCTTAACTTCGACATCTCTTCGACCGGACCGCGTGGTAGTGCAGTGTCATATGGATACAATCCTTTCACAATAGTTAGATTCCAAGAACCCGATTTTGGAAGAGGAATAGAGAGAGCTTCGCTTCTCAATACGTCAAGAAGAATGGACAAAGCTCTTGAACACGCTGCACAGACATTTAAAACTGAAGGCCGCGAGGGTCGAAGAATTCTTATCCTCCTGACTGCTGGGAGACAAACCTCTGGAGGAAAGTCTCTTGATGAGGCAATCAAACGTCTTCGCGACCTGGACGTACAGATATTTGCCGTGGCAATTGGGCAACAGCCTGACCTCCGACAGCTGGTTTCCTTTGTTGATAGGCAACAAGACATCTTCCTAGCACCTTCCCACGATGAACTCTCTTTGAAGTCTAGGGAAATTGGCAAGACGATACTTGAAAAGCCTGGTAAGAAAAGTAAAACCTCTTGAAATATCAACTCATTTCCCTTAACATTTTCTAACTACCAAAGTAAACAGTTCGTGTAGATAATCAAGAATCTTAATTTTCGCATAATTAAGAAAAAAGGAGCGTTAACTGCACAACGTTAAAAGTCTTTATTTTAGAATAATGGAGTATAAGTTTTTTGGAAAACAGTACCGTCAACTCTCACTTAATGTACTTTTTTTGCTCAATTTTAATGTTATCACTGCCTTAATTATTTTAGTTAATAAATTAACAGCCAATAAATATAAGTGCTTGCATGTTTTAAAATGTTTTTGTTATTTATTTTCGTTTTAAATCTGACTGTGTTGAACTTCTCCTTTCGCAAGAAATACTTTTTCTTAAAACAAAACACATAAATTTGGGGGCATTCCCTCATGGACCATAAAACTTTCCATAAAAAGAGCACCCTCGTGAAGACGATCAAGTTATGCAACTCCCGAAATTATAAGAGATAAAAAGAGTTGACTGTACTTGACTTTTGCTGTATTTGTTAGGCAGAGAAGAGTGACTTATATTAGGAGTAAAGTAAATTATGTACAGCAGAACAGATAGAACAAAAGCAAACAAAATACAGTACAGTAAAGTAGAGCAAAGCAAAGCAAAACAAAACAGAAAACATTACAGCACATTAGAATGAAGCTGAATAAAGATTAATAGAGACAAATAGAGTAGAATAGAGTAGAATAAAGCAGAGTAGGGTAGTAGAGATGTGTAGGGTAGTGTAGAGCATAATGCAGTGTAGGACAGTACTGTTTAGTACAGTATAGTACAGTACAGTACAGTACAGTAGTGTAGAGTAACTTGAACTGAAGTAATATTTGAACAAACTTATTTCCGCTTCTTACGTTGCAGCTCCTTTGACACCACTCAGGCGTGACACTGACGTAGTTTTCCTACTTGATGCATCAGAGGGGGTAACCCCGGATGTTTACGAAATGCAAAAGAAATTTATTGTTTCCATGGCAACACAATTCAATTTATTACCAACGGGTCCAAAAGCAGCTGTGATAATGTACGACTCATTTGCGTACACGATAGTACCATTTGGTAGTGCAAACCTGAAAGACAAAGTCGAGAAAGCCTTGTTCATAGGTCTACCCAGAAGAATGGACGAGGCCTTGGAACAAGCTCTACGTCTGCTTCAACGATCGGGTCGAGACGGCCGGAAGATTGTGATCTTGTTGACAGCAGGCCGACAGGCAGTACAGCCAGATGTGAAGCCTCTCAGTGAGGCTGTAAAGCCTCTGCAAAACCTTGGAGTGCAGACATTTGTGGTAGCAATTGGAAGTCGCCCGGATGATAACGAAATTACGCCTGCGGTAGATAGACGACAAGACGTGTTCAAAGTTGGGATACCCCAAAACCTTCCCTCACAGGCCCCTCGCATTGCAAAGAAAATCCGCGACAAACCAGGTAGCATAGTAATACAAAACGCACTTAAGAATTTTTCTAGACCAATTGTGATGCATCTCGTGGCCACGTTTTGACTTTGACAGGTCCTGGATAAAAGTGCATCTTTTCAAAATAAAGCAAATTTCATTGGTTTCCTCATTATTTTTGAAGTTTATCGTGAAAGTGAGTAATTGATTTTACTGTTATTTTTTCTTGACTTGTTTATCCACCAACTTTGGTTTCACATGCGTGGTAGTTTAGTCCAAATGGGAAAAGCGTAAACTGACCCTCAAAGAGGTGGATAAAATATCACCTGCAGCTGGGGCCAATATTTTCAGTGATAACTAGATGATAAAGATATACTAAGTTTTAGACATGTCAAATATTTTCTTCCTCACATAACTTATCTCAGTGAGGAATTTATATTTTAAAGAAGGAGTGTTTATAAGCATCAAGAGATGTGATCACGTGGCGAAACTTATAGGAATGTTGCAAACGCACGGTGGTATAATTTTAAACCGCTAATCTTTTTAAGTTGATTTCAGTGTTTATTACAACACAAAACGCAATGTCGAATATTGTCATTTGAAAGTATCGACGTAATTTATACTTAATAATTCGCTGCACAAGAAAATGAATCACGTTCTATTCGTATTTCTTTAATTACAGTGGTGGTAACTGAAAAGTACCCTCTAAAGCACGATACAGAAGTCGTGTTCCTGATGGACTCATCTCTGGGGGTAACACCAGATATGTACCGCAAACAGAAGTCATTCGTGAAAGCATTGGCTAGACATTTTACAGTCACGCCAAAAGGCCCTTACGGAAGTGTTCTGATGTACGACCAGTTGGCATACATCGTCTCAGATTTCACTGCATCTAATCTGTATGACAGAATCGACAGCGCAACCCTACTTGGAAAGCCTCGACGAATAGATACCGCCCTCCAGCAAACTGCAGCTCTGTTGACAAGGTCAAAGCGAACCGGACGCAAGATTGTGATTCTTCTGGCAGCAGGCAGACAGTCGCCAGGTGCTGATTCTCTTGCCGAGTCTGTAAAACCTCTCCGGCGTCTCCGAGCTCACACTTTTGTGGTGAGCATTGGACAGGAACCCGATAGTAATGAGTTAAGTCCAGTTGTTGATAGACCACAGGACCTCTTTACAGTTCGACAAACAACTAACCTCTTATCTCAGTCAGGGACCATTGCCAAGGCGGTCCGCGACAAACCAGGTAACGTCCTACATATAATACCCAACGTATGCAATGATCCTGTTTTAACCTTCGAACGGCCAAATTATTTTTCACAATACGTCAGTCCATTACACACAAAGTTGGCCATTTGGCGTTCACGTTTGCCGAGTTAACTACCTGACACGACAGTAATCAGGTTTTCGTTAAGAACTGTTGCTTTTGCATAATATACCCGCCACCTTTCCCCATCTTGGAGTTTTTGAAAATTTTATTTCTTAGCAAAATAAAAGCAAATGACAGGTTCAAATAGGAAAAAAATTAAATGCAGAATAAAGTACAAATTTTCCATAAGTTTTAAAAGATGGCAATATCCAACTAACGATAAAAGATGTGCCCCTAATGGTACTATAGATGCTACGAGTTTTTCGTGTTAATTATTTTAAGACTTAAGGTTTTAGGTCAGAAATGGGGTCAATTTTTCTCCCTTTACGTTTAAGATGTTTT
>JANSTQ010199965.1:0-30044 GCA_026167885.1 Bergia puertoricense | reverse complement strand
CCCCACCCCCCCCCCCCCCCCCCTGCCTCCGGGCCTGGTGTTTAATCAAGTGGGTATTAAATATATCAAATTTCTGAATGATGTTATCATAGGGAACTTAAAGAGCCCACACACTTTTGTGGAGTTCAGGAATCCTGTTGTGGTGGGCCAGGCCACACGAGACTATCGTGTGTAAAATATGTTACCCGGCATCAATAAATAATAATTAAGCCAACTCAACTTTACATTTACAGTCGAACCCTGCTATTTCGATCTCCCTTAATTCGAATTCCCCGCTGTTTCGAAGTCAGACTGAATTTCTTTGGTCTTAATTTTTCAGTAATTTACTTCCAGTCATTTCGAACCCCTGCCATTTCGATCTATTTTTCCATTCCCCCGAGAGTTCGAAATAGCGGGGTTCAACTGTATATTGAAATAATCAAGACACAGCTGATCAGGCACATTTCTGTTCACATATTTACTCCTTTTTGTAAAAAAAGGGTATTTTAACTGGTTCATCCAAGTAGAACTAGGTCCAATTTTTTGATTGAACACAGGTTCTCCTATGTTCATGTCTTAATAATAAAGTTAAGCCTATAGGATCTTAGTTTAATCCACCAGGTTCTTGTAACACAGGTACTTATTGCATCACAAACCAATACTACTAACAAGACACAGCTACTGCAGAGACAATTTCCTTTATTAATTTCATTTTTTCATTATTTACAGAGAACTTGTCAAATCCATTGAAACCCAGTGGTTACAATGTGAACAAAATCTTTTCAGCATACATGTTCATTTAGTCACTGTACCGTCTTCTGGATATGTTCAAGGAGTTTGACTGCAGGCGCCGAGTGTTAACACAGGGTGTATAGAAAGTTAAGAAACTTAACACATTTCAGTCATTCATGCAGCTTCCATGTTGGAATTGCTCAAACCTGAATTCCAATTTCCCCCAAACACTAGCTTCGAAGATTTCAAAAGACAAAATGTTCTTGAACTCGACAAAGGTTTGGTCAAAATACTTGCAAACGAGTGCTCGCATGTATATTTGAAAGTTGGGGTTCTAGTAGAACTGAGGATCATACTGTTTGCTTTCCAATTCCAAAATGGTGACGTTTTGAAACAATAACTAGCGAAAGTGTGCGAGGCTTCTTAATAGATGTTTATTCATCCATAGTTACAATCTACACCCACTGTTTGAGAGAGAATCGGTAGAACAGAGGCGAGAAGTCAAATTAACATGCTTTTAGGTTACAAAAATACATTTATGCATTCTGAAAGCAGACCAGGAATTGGTCTAAGAAAAGAGAAATATTACAAAAGACTCGTTATATGTTACTACCTAGTTGGTATTCAAAAATACCAACTTCAAAACATGGATTGCACTAACAGTTAAAGCATGAAGTTGGAATATGCAAATCTAAGTATTTACAAGGAAATCACTTTGACAGAAACTGAATAATTTTTTACCAGAGGAACTCACCAACTGCCTTAAAAATATTAATTCAAAATCACAAGCTTGACTCGTCCTAAATGAAGGCAGATTTTAGCAGCTTCTACTGACAGTTCTTGATGATATGCCACAATAGGACTGAATAATGGATGTTCAATAAAAGTTAACTACACTCATTTTTATAAGAAAGTCTATTTTTGGGCCAATGAACGTATTTACGCTTCTGTAATTTTTGACAATCTGAGGCTATTCTAGAACTGTTTTTAATTTTTCAGTTTTGGAAAGGTAATTATTGGAATGGAATACCCATAAAACCTCTGATAACAGAACAAGTTTCCCTGATAAAACAATTCAAAACCTTGAAACTATCAATTAATAATAATGTGGTTTGTTACAAATTGGATTTAAACATGACTAATATTCTGAAAACTGAAACAATATTTTTAACATAACATGCATGACTTTTTATTTGTCAAAACAAATAGAAATCAATTAGGGAACGTTTTAAGTCAGCTTCAGTCATGGGTAGGTTTTGCGCATGTTCTCAAAATTCTGACTGCGCTGAGCCTCAATGTCCTCATAAACAAAGGTGATGTAATATGATATGGTTTTTAGTTCAATATTGCTGCTCAAAAACCTGACATAGTGCAACAGGGCAATACATTCTACATGCAGGTAACTGCAACCATGTTGCAAAGTTTTTCCCATCATTTTCAAGAACCCGAAACATGGTGCCAAAGCAAGACAGCAGCAAAATTTGCAGTCATTTGTCATGTTTTTCATGATCTCAAAACTGTCTTCTTGTGTAACATCACCTTTGCTGAAAACTTTGTTGGACAACGTATCAAAGTTTGTGAAAAGTTCTAAAGCAGAGACAAACAGTAACAATATCCTTTGATCTGTGTCATTACTATTGACTAATTCATATCGGCATTCACTGTAGATAAATTCAAGCTGATTCCAAACCAATTTCTAGCAGCCATCATGCACACACATACATAGATCCCATAGGATCAGTGATTTTTAACTTTCAATTAACTTTAAGAATTAATTTGCACACAATCCCCTCTTCCAAATCAAGAAAAGCCATTTGAAAAAGCACCATTAACCCCAACAAGTTGTTGCTGCTATTAGTTCTAGATACAGTGCTTTTCATCTGACATGATATGTGAAACCAAAACATTTTAAAAGAGACACAACATCCACCTATTAAGCTCTGTCTTTCAGATTAACTGACCCATGTGGCCTTGACTGGTATTTACTGACAAGCCACATGCTCCAAACCTGATATATCAAATCAATATACTTGAATTGGAATTCCAATATTTTGGATAAGAATACAGCTAGACTGAGAGCAAACTACAACAGTGCCAAATTTGGTCTAAATCAGTGCTCACTGGTCAGTACATGTCTAGGGCATTTATAGGCAACAGTCATATGACTGAACTTGACTTGTAAAAGATAAGACAAGTCCATCTTAGAATCACAAAGATCTACTCAGACAGAGAAGCCATTTTATCAAACAGAATTTTCAGTGTATGCTATGTGAGGTAACAATGTATTCTTCGGACCAACATTTGCTTCATCACCTACTGTAGTTTCAATCATCCTCAAAATTACCACATCTGAAGCATCAAAGGCAGAAGTAAGTTTGAATTGTTTATAGTTGTAACTTTTGTACCTTAAACACATTTTGGCAAGCATGACATGACCTCTTTAATCCTTTGCTGACGAAGGATATTATAGTCTACAAGGCAATAGGGTGGTCTGGTACAGTTCAACGTGTCTGAATCATCCCAATCAGAAAATGCAATCAATATTGAAAAATCCCTTCAATCCTCTGATATCATGGCATGTTTATAGAGTGGTTGAAAGAAGCAGTTTGGTTTTGAATCAAAAAGTTTTACAGATCACAGAGACATTGCTTCTGAATTCCAATTTAGTGAAGAATATGAATCTTTTGACTGATTGTGAGGAGAATTCCATATTTTAACAGAACGGCCAGTTGTAAACTGCCTTTGTGCAGTTAACCATAATGCACTAGTTACTGATTTGCTCCAAAGAGGGGAGAGGCCAAAATAATTAATGACAAAATCTTTGATCTCCAAGTTTGGGTTGAGACTTGGTATTTGGGCCACAGAAACTGAGCAAAGTGTGTTGCCCCCAGAGGCATATATAAGGAAATATAGTAGCCATTCCCTGTGCACCCTCCCCCAAAGCAAATCATCGACTGCTCAGTAAAAAGCATTGTACCCTCCCCCACCTAGTGGTCATTTGCCACTCACGTAGAAGGTGTTTTCATAACATAATCACTCAATGATGTAATAGGGTCAGACGAGGAAGTTGTGGGTGTGGTCATCCTAGTGCTCGCAGGACTGGTGGATCGGCTTGATTCCTTTGGTGATGCAGATGCGGGGGGTCCACCTGATGAGTTGTGTGCGCTGTCCTCATTAACCGACTGTGCATGCTGGCCACAAACATGATGGTGGTTTTCCCAGTCCTTGTGCTGACAGAATGAGCCACAGTATCGTGCCACATTGCAGCCACTGCACGTTTCTGTTGCCTTGCGGCCACAGTTCCAACAGCTCTGTGGAATGGACGACAATCAATCACTCAGAAATGCATCTGATGGAACAAAAAGGAGCAAAATTCTGACACCAGAAAAGAAATTATTTTTTGCCCCCTGAACACTTTGGACACTAATATTATTACTGCCAAAATATTTTTACATTCCTGGATATACAAAGAATATTTCTTTGCCCTTTTTCATCATTGCTCCATTCAGAAAATATTCAATTTACAATAGTAAAAGGATGATAGGATTCAATATGAAGATAATAACCACACTGGCAGATATGAAACAACAAAGCATGATACTGGGACATAACAAGATCAAAATCAAAGATGCCAAACACTTTTTAGCTTCTGAATGACAAATTGTTTTATATTTGTAGCACCTACCAGACACTACAGAGGGGGGTGGTGGGAAGTGAGTCAGTACCCCGAAACCTCCATTGATCCACATGTTTTGGCTAACTGGTCAATTTCTCTTTATTTTGATTATTGGTCAAATTTTCAGCTTGAAAGTTCTCTGAACACCAAACCACTTACTTCACCAGAGTCTGTTTGTTGATTGGATAATGACAGTGTTTCTTCTGTTGCCTGGCGACGAGCTTCCAATACAGCTTTCTCCATACGAGCATGTGCACTTGCTACAGCCTCATTTGCCTTCTCTTCAGCTGCACGGACAGCTTTTTGGAGCTCAACCACGGCTTGTCGTTTGACATCAGTGACAGCTTCCTCGGCACGTCTTTTGACTTCAGAAACTCTTTCTTCTGTTTGTTTGATGGTTTTAGCCATGAGTTCACCTAAAACACAAAAAAGATATTTCATGTCGCAAAATTTGCAAATAAAAAGGAGGGTTTGTTTTGAGACTGCAAGTCTCTTTTGAAACAAAAGATTGTTAAAAATGCCATTAAAGATGTAATCTATACAAGTGGTTTATTCTTTTTCACTGTTTTTTGGACCTGGACATGTTAGAAAGGAAAGCCTAATAGACAGTTTATTTCCAAAGGTTTTATTTGTAATCAGGTGCAGTTGAAGCAGAAGTTACAGTCAGACTGATTTTTGTATAGAAGTGGACTGAGTTTGATTGTAAATTTTAGAAATAGGTAAAGAATGATACATGTAGAGAAAAAATTGCTTCATGTGTGAGACAAGCAGACAAAATATGGCAAGCATATAGAAGACAAATATAGAAGACAAAGAGAAGTACTAAGAATCTAAACCTGCTCGTCTCTTCACTTCATGTTCTGTCTCCTCAGATGTCTTTCGAGCCCAAGCCAACAGCTCCTCTCTGTCCTGATGACACCTCTGCTGAAGGACAGACACTGCTCGCTTTGTCTTATCCACCATACCAATAATGCACTGCAGCATCTATGGAAAAATAAAGAGAGAATATATATCAACGGAAGTTTCTGGGCAGTGACCCACCTACCCCTCCCCTGAAACTATGTCTAATCCAAACCAGACCTAACCTATGGGGGTGGTAGGTGGGTACTGGTCCAGAAACTTCCATTTATATGAGGATTTTACACGACGTTACTGGTAACGAATACAGTGTTCTAGCTAGGCCAAAACGAAAGGGCCCAGCACCCTGTCGTTTTTAGAGCCTCAGACTTCTTATCTCATGAATATTAATCATATGTAGATTAGGGCACAATGTCGTTTTCTTTAGCTAGTTAGAACACTGGAATATAAATATGATTTTCAGGAATAAGCACAAAATAAATATGAGTTAGTAATACATTAAAAGTTTTTAGATGGGAAAATAAAATCCTTACCTTCAAGCTGCCTTGCAATTTTCTTTTTATTATCATATATAAACTAAAAATAAACTTTTTGGAAATTTAAGAAAATCGGCAGAGGCTGTGGAAAAGTTTTCAGTTTAGCTTTTGACAATTTTTGAAAACTTTTAGAAAATTTCTAAAAGCCAGTTCAAACAGATCAAACATGTTGGTCAAACATCATCCAACATTGTACGATACAACATAATTATGATCTGTTTAAACACCATGTTCAAACACGTTTGACTTTGTTGGATACTGTTGGATTGTGTTTGATGAATTTTAATTTGGTTAAAACTTTTCATCCAACAATTTCGTTTGTGTGATCAAAACACAACATAATGTCTGACGGGATGCAACATGCTGGATAGCATTTCACTAGTTTAAACACTGCCGTAAGGAAAATGTAGACATCAACGTTAACCAACAAATATATTTACCGTGTCAACATGTCGCCAGTCATCATTATCTTGTTTTCCCTCCAATGAAGTATCTGGAAATGGAGGTTCACCTTCACGCGATGTGCCTGTTGGCATGACAATGGCATTCTTTGTGACTAATGACTTCTTTCAAATGTAAACAAACAGAAATAACAAAACTACTGTAAATGATCAGCAAGACCCATATGGCCTTTGACTTTTGTCTGTGTGTTTTTATCGTACCTGGTGGCATGGCAATGTCCTCCATTCTTAACTGTGTTGGCTTGTGTAAGTTGCTGTTGTTGCCTGTTGAAATGTATTATTATTAAACAAAGTATTCAACTTGCACCACTATGGAACAACTTTGCCAGTGAAAATTTCCAAATCTACAAATCTGAAAAATTTTAAAGAACACTACAAGCTTTCTTAGAAATGTAATTTTATGTACTAATCGTAATCCTCACTTTGTGTTTCAAGTGTATGTGAGTATTTGGTTTTTCTTTAACATAATTACTTCAAAAATTAGTTTTGAGATGCATCCTTTCACCCATTTAAGTACTAAATTTTGAAACTGAAATTGTACATGTATATTTATTCTGGTTCTTGAACAAGCATGACTTGTATGATATGGTAATGGTTCGTTCTTCAAGCAATGGCTGACAAAAAATGGATCCGATATAGTGTTGACTAGCCAGCCAAAGATTATTTAACTTTAATATTCTTAAGAAGCCTTCGAAGAAAATAACAGATGACCTATTTCAAGACACTTTTACCTAGAAAACACACGGTTCCCACTTCTAACTGAACATGAAATTCAAGGACTTTTCAAGGACTTTCAAGGACCTTTTCAAACAAATTCAAGGACCTCGTGTGGCAATTTAAACTTTAAGGTTTCCCTATTTTGCTGCTTGTAATCATCAATCAGTGCCAAATATTGTGTAATCTAGTATCTAGCATTGCAAGTTTAATCGTTGACCATCAGTGTCTTCACAAGCAAACACGTGCCATTTGGAAAAATGGGATACTTAGCCTTCCAACTGCAAATCCTGTAAGATTCAGGCACAAAATTGTTCTAGGGGTCGAGCTCATGTATTTTCAGTCTGAGCATTTGTCAATTTTCAATCAAAGTTTTAACTGACAAACTGTAGTAATTTGCTGGTGTCAAATAGGCAATTCAAGGATTTTCAAGGACCTCCAACGATTTTCAAGGACTTTCCAGGCCTGAAATTTTTATTTTCAAATTCAAGAACTTTCCAGGGTTTTCAAGGACCATGGGAACCCTGAAAACATTATGTCTAGAAATGAAAAACTCACTCAAATGTGGTCTCTTTGGTAATGGTTTCCCAATTGCATCCATCATCTGTCAAAAGAAAGCACACTGGTAAACAGCAATGAACTAAACAATGAAATGACATCAGAAAATTAAAAATGATAATAAACGGTACCAGTACTTACAGATGACAACTCTGGAGCCCCATTCTCCCTGGGCCTGTGGCACAATAAGTAATTATGTCAGTAGCAATAAAAGTATTGATTAATACATGGACAAACAGCTCTCAAGGAATGCTCCATGTGAAGTGGGGGTGAAAATCTGTGGCATTTTTTGCTTTAAATATAACCTTTTATTTTACAAATATTTTTTCTCTTCCATTCTGCCCACAAAATCAGTTTTTGACCTCTATACCAAATGAAACTCAAAAGTTGGAAAACAATTCTGACAATGAATGGAAAACCCCAAAAACTTGTTACGATCAACTCCATATTTAATTCATCAACAAATCCATGGTTTAAAAGCAGAAATAACTCTTGAAAGGATGCAGCCCCTCACCTGAGATTTTCCTGTGGGGCCTTCCTTTTGCCATTCTCGTTTACCTCCATGGCCGTCAATTCATCAGCATCCAGAGGAGTGCTGTCTCTGTCATGTAGAATTTGTTCATGCTGATGTGCAAGATACTGCTGCGGTGTCTGTTTGGCCATCTGTGCACACTGCAGCAACTCACGTTGTAACAATGGAAGGTTTGCCTGCAAATTAGTGCAATGATCATTAACTAGTTGAAACAAGTTTCCACATTTCTCTGAACTAACACCATGGAGATTTATTACAACTTAGAACTGCACTTTTAACTGTGTATTATTCAATGTATTATATTTAACATACTTTTTAAGTCTTACCTTTAAAAATGGAATAACAAAGGGTCGTAAAGGAAAATTTGTTGCTTCTTGAAGCTGCTGGTGGAACTCCTCAATAGAGATGGTTGAATTCTGCAAGCAAATAAAATAATTAATACAGGAATCATAAATTACTATTTTCTCCAACGGACGGAAACTAAAAGAAACACATCACATAAAAATGGGATATGCCAGACCAGAATTCAGAAAACAACATTGATGTTTTGTTCTATGTATATAGCTAATCTAGGTCATTCAACACTTACCACTAAGTTCATGACCAGTCCCCTTACACGCTCTCCAATTTCTGGTGAAATGTCAGAACCAAATTGTTGTAGTGTGGTTAGGAACCTTTTAAGTTTGCTAAGCTGTCTTGCCCCACAAGCAGGGGGTAACTGGTTGATCCCATTGCCAATATTCGATGGTGACACTGGGCCTGACACATTGGAGTGGATGCCATTAACTGCTGGTGAGTTTGAATTGTTTGATAATGATCTAACATCAGCTACCACTGGTACTGATGATGGATTATTCGGGTTGGGTGATGGCACAGGGGGACCCTGTGGAGGATGTGCTGCCGAGTCTGTTGGTGAATCTGGCATGTTTGCCTCTCTAAGATCTGGAAAACATAATTATATTTACACAGTTTATTTTGATAATGAACAATATACATCAACAGGAAGACCATACAAAAATTATCATAACAACAACTATGATGAGAAGTATAAGTAACTGACTGGACAGTATATTTAGTTGCAAACCACATTTCTGTATGCACTTGACTACTATTTATGATATGTGGCCATTTCTTTTAAAAAAAACAATGGTTGGCTTTTGAAAAGCTTGATACCCAGATTGTAAAACATGATGTGAAGTCATATTTCGCAGCATGGTTTGCCAGAGGCGGCAAGCTTCCTATCCTTCATCTGTCAAAGAAGGTCAAATATGAACCACATCTTGATACTCTATTACATGTATATCAAAAGCAAACCAAGCTGCTTTTTGAAGTTCTTCTTTACAAGCAGCCATTACTCACCACAGTTAACCCTCTCAGCCCCAGCCAGCTTATCAACATTTATTTTCTTCTTACAATATTAAAACAAATTAAGGTATTCAGTTGTGGGAATAAAGGTATCAATCACACATAGCAACCTATTGAATATGAAAAGCAAAATTCTCCCAGAATTTTTAAAAGGAAAGTATGGATACAGTTTAGGAGAATTTAACAACACATCATATGTCATGTTTGGGGCTGAAAGGGTTAAATAATATAAATTATATTGTTTAAAAAAGGACAAAAATGCAAAACTTAGAAAATAGGAAATCTTTACTAAAAATGTATACTAATCAATTCAAGTGCAACAGTTGTTACATTATTTATTAACAAATAATATTGATCATGTAAATATCTGTACACCGTCCATAAAATAAATTTTGTTTAGAGCCCCCTTCCCTTAGGAATTTCAATTTTCCTTCCTGCTGGGGCTGGGGTTAAAAATCTAAACATCTTTACACAAGGAAATTGTTTCACATGATTGCTAGTTGCTTAATATATTGGTTCAAGTTCTTTCTCATACAATATGTATATATATATATCATAGTTGACTTGCTAATTAACATGTAATAAGTATCATAAACCGAGGTAGTTCATTAATAATAACTTCCAGGCTAAAAGGGATCTTTTTCTTTGACAAAATCTTTTGGATTTCTCATTGTTTTTCTTTATTTCCATAAAAATATAATTATTTAATATTGTGAAAATATATTAAGTATAACTGAATGCAAAACAAACTTTAAAATAGACTTTTAAATTTTTTGTGAACCTTTTTAGAATTACTTAACCCTATTCAGTCCCAGTACCACCAAAAAAACCCCAATCTGAATAGGGTTAACAAGCAGTTTCACAAGTCACATCATGTTAAACACTGCTATTACAAGCAATACTTCAATCTGAAGCCATCTGATCACAAATTGCCCTTTGATTGTTAAATATTATAATCTTAATTTTAGACACACACATAAGTACTTCATTAAAACAAAATTGAAAACCAGACTTTACAATGAACCACAATAAAACACAAATTCTACTGCAGAATAAACCTGAACAGCTAAGAAAATCATACTCAAACTGTCTTGATTAGTATTTTATATGAACTTTATGATCAGTGATATGTAGATACACTTTTCTTTACTTGACAAAAGGAATTCCAGTCTCCAGTTGCAATCAGTAATACTTCTAAAATACACTTGTCTAACAATGTATGTTGTAATTACTATTGACCCTGGCAACAATATTTGACAGACATGTACAGAAGGACTATATTACAATATTTTATATCAAGTATTTGTACACCTTAATGATTATTAAATATTAACAAACTAGCCATGTCACTTTACAATAAAGAGGTTTTAATTTGCATGCAGAGAATTACTGAACAGTCTTCACACTTGAACTGTTTTGGGAAAATGCAATTTTGATGAGTTTCAACATGTTATTTTTTCCGCTTAAGCAAATTCAAGAGAACTTGGTTGTTTTACCTTGAAAGCTTAATCACAACAAACACTGACACATAAATATGAAATTTGTGATCTCTTAGTAAAAAGTAAACAAATGTGACTGTGCAGATGTAAGCAAGGCATGAGTTATAAAGTAAAAAGTTCTGGATCAGTACTAAAGTACTACTGCACTCAAAACGAGTTCGGAAAATACTGAACTACTAACCTAGCTGCTTGATTATTGCTATTCAGTGGTTTACAAACATAGCCTGTAAAATGTTATGTACTTATAAGCTTGGTTCCATGAAGAACAAACGTTCTAAACAGTTCAAAATCTATCTAATAAATAATACAACACTACAGGTAGCCAATGCAACTTACCCATGCAATGTGTGTTTCTAGTATGACCAAATCTATCTCACAAGACATCGGGAAAATCAAAACTGCCAGCAAAAGCTCGACTGATAATACAGTTCAGCAGCATTTCAATGCGACATAATTTAAGCCAAAGTCATCATTATCTTTTCTTTCAATTTTGATGAATCTCAGTCACTATATCAGGTCCAATACCAAATGATATTACCCTCTGTTATGTATATATTCCACCCTTCTCAGGGCTTTGTAAATTACTCTAAAGCTAGGTCAGTGAAGCACAGCAAATATTCCAAAGTTTTATTTCCATACGAGATTCATCAGTTATAAAGCAGGACAACATTTACCAAGGCTGCAAATGACAGGATTTCTCATAGACAGTTGAACTTTTTTTCCTTTAAAAGTTCAAGTATAAAAATAAGCAAACTATTAATATTTTAAGATATTATAGTAAAGTATTTTAGTTAAATCTTTCACTTTCATTATATTCTTAAGTTCTTCAAACTTTGCAGTTATGGTCCAGTAGATACATTTACTCATAGCAGAAGACTTCAGACAATTTCTTCACCTCAAAGCTTATCAAGAAAACAGCGGCCATGACTGGAAAAGGAGCTTGCCACCAAACAAAACTTCAGGACAGTTTAAACCAAAGTAATTTGAAAATGTGGGCATATCTATTTTATTACACTAAACACAGCATTTGATGCTGCAATTACTAATTCTTTCATGCAATATAAGCATGTTCACCTAGTGTGACTCCATGCCCCCTGGCAAAATTGACTGACAGGTCAACAATCACTTTGCATATCTGAATGCAACATTTAAATTAATGTAATATACACTTTAATCTTAGCTTTAATCCTACGATACAAAAAAATTTCAAATATTGATCACTCACCACATATGGCAATGTACATAATAATCTTATCCAATCATTAATCCGCAATTTGGGCAGCAACATATTTTTGTCACAAATCAAATTAACTCGCTCTTTCCACTGCCAAGACTTTAAACTACAACTTGACTAAACTTTTCCACATTTTTTTTAGTTCTTAACTCATGTCCTGCTACATTTTCAAACACCAGAGATTTCAAACACTCTCAAAATTGTTAACTTAAGAATTTTGAATGTTTATTAACACCAAACCCTTCTACTTTTATATTGTGAAATTTTGACAAATGGTTCAAGTTCCTATATTTTTTATTTTTTGCAAAATTGTCTGTAGCAAGAAAAGGGTTAACACCACAAATCAACTCTGGCAATAAAAACAGTAAAAAAGCCTATTATCTGGAAACTGCAAAGAAAAGTTGAAGGTTGACCAATAAATTCAAGAACCAGAGAAACAAACAGGGAATATCCTTTGTATTGCAGGACCATCAATCACAACTCTCCTAGGGGGTGTCCCCTTGGGGCAATTTGGATATATCACTCTCAGTTTAAAAGTGAAACAATATTTGAGAGTCTGAAATGGACATAAAAGAATTAGCTAGATCTGAATTTAAATCAATACTGGACCCAAAATCCTAAAAAGGGATAAGTGTTGGAATGAAAAAGGAACACCTGTTTAATATATAATGTTTAGATGGGGTGATTTTGTTTAACATGTACTGTAGATCTATGCACTTTACAATACAGTTGAAGCTCAATTATCCGGACTATTCAATTATCCAAACTTTTTTCTCTGGTCCCAATATTTACATGTTACATAATTATATTCATATTTTTGATTATCCGGACTCTCAATTATCCAGACAATTTACCCAAGTCCCAACAAGTCTGGATAATCGAGGTTTGACCATAATAAATAATTATGGAGTTGCACCACTCACTAGCAGTACGAAAAGAATAGTTTATCACATAAATTACTTGGCACATTTTAGATTTCTTTCATTTGAAATCAAGAAATTTGTCTTTGCAAGGAATTACATTTGGGTTTTTATACAGGGTTTGGATTTTTTAAGGCCAGAAGAAGTATTAGTTCTATGCTGGATTAGGGAAAGCCCCTCTGAAGATTTCAAACTCAACATTCCACTTGTAGAGATGCATACCAGCAAATGCTGTTACCACAGGCCTGCTGTTGCTGAGAAACAGGTTAAGGGATTCAATAATTTTTTCTGACATACCAACTGTTAGGTTCTAACTTCTGCAAATGACAACCATTACCTGGGATAAAAAAGGAGGTTCATTTGCCCTCAACAAGCATACTCAGAAAAATTGAAACACAACCTACCACTGAGGCACATACATATCACATTTATCTGCTAACAATGTTCCAGAGATTCACATACTACCCGTGATGGAAAATCAGGGCTCTATAATAACACTGGCCCAGTGACCCCAATGCACCATTTATCCCTTCGGGCCAGTATGGGCAGGTAACTTTTGAATTTAAGTGATCACCCAATGGGGCCAGCAACTCTTAAAAAAAATCACTTTGTGATTTCTGTCAATGAGAAAATACCTGGTCAATTTTTTGATGAATGAGATAGAAAAACATAGTTGACATTTGGGTGATCATAACCAAGACAACATCAACTTATAAAATCAGTGAAACTGACAAGGAGGAAACTGTGCAGCTGCCTTCATGTTTAATAGACTTTTGTCCTAGTAAAGGTTTTTATGCTGGTCCTATAAGTTTTGATTTTCACCTTAAATGCTTAATGTCAAACCCTGCAAATACAGATTTCATTTTCTTAGTATATTCTTAAAAATCCCAAATTGAAATCTGTGGTTTTTTCCCTATCACAAGAGAGGGTAGAAGATCTTTGTATGCATGATTCACAAACATATCTGGCCTGAACATTATTTAGTACTCACTACTGGTGAAAGGCCAATGAAAGTATCATGGGGATGAACAAAATTTGTCTGTAAATGCAACATTTGATGCAACAATGATATCTTGAATCACAAGTTGTTCCCACAACATCTGTGGATGGTTATTTTAATTTAATTTATAGTTAACAAGGTCAAAACCTTTTGAGACTTTTTCTTCAAAATCACAACCATGTTTCATCAATGCTGTGTGGGATGTCTTTGTTCATCCCAAACTTTATTCCAATTTTACCTATTAAGTAATCTGATTTCTCAAGAAACAAAATAAAAAAATATCTTTAAATTAAAGACTTGTACTCCACAAGACGAGTAGATTGACTGGTCAGGTGAATAGGTCAATTATTAGTCCTCGCAAAAATAGCCTTTTCATTGCAAGGTATATTTAAAGCTTGTAAGAATTAACAAGTATAATTTATTGTAATTAATTCTTTAAAGGTACAAATTAAAGTCGAAAATATAGCAATCCAACTGATTCATCCAAACAGACAGTGGAACATATTACTAAAGTAAACCATTCATAATTTAGTATGGCAACTCTCCAGACTTGACAGTGACACCTCTTTGTTTTAAGGCTAAAATATTTTAAATAATTTAAACGCCTAAAAAAATTAAAAGCAACTCACCAGTCAACAAAGACTAAAAACTGAAATTTTGTTCCTGAAAAGACAACAACTTTGTATTGCTGTTGAGAACATAAATAGTAAAATCTGAATTTCATATCCAAAACCTTTATCACACTTCAAATCATGAAACAGCTGCGTGAAGCCAACTAAATGCACTATTTGCACGAGTTATACTTTGGATCGAATCATTTGCATCTTAAAATGCGAAAAGTGCCATAAACAACAGCGTAACAGACTTGCAATGCTTACGGTATTAAATACATATATTTCAGTAGTTTCTATTCGAAGCAGGAATAGCTGTGGAATAGCCAGAAAAGGTTGAAATCAATACCCATCATTTGTTTTCATTTAGCCACGACTTCACTTGCTCAAAGCAATCCAAAGTTTATTGCTCGCATACAATCAGTTCTTTGCCATCTGGTGTATTTCAATGGAGTGCTTTGTGCAAGAGTTTTCAAAGTGATTTTTAAAAGCTTCTTCTTCTGAATTAATCCCAATAAATTAGGGCAAGATATTCGTGATAACTCAAATAGAGAAAGGCCAAAAAGCAAAAATGGGCTTCGATCTCTTATTCTCTGGGGAACGTTTGTCAATGGGGCAAGAGACTTACGATTATAGAAGTCATAAATGTTATCACGTAGATCTAACAAAGACCACTATATCGAACGGTTTTTACAAGAACATGCGCCAATAATAATATTACTACATATCTGTGAAAACTTGTTCTTCGGATGCCCTAATCGAAATTCATAATAGAAACAAAGTTGCACGAGCACGAAAATTCAACACCACGCCACTCAATTTCCCAGACTTCAAAAGATGGCTGTGCTGTAGTAGATATTGCCTCGTTGAACCAACTCAACCAGTATTGTGAAACACCAGAAATAAAAATCAGACAATTTGCGACTACTATAAACTAACCTTTTGTCATCATCGTTCAGAGGGAGCTTCGTAGTTTACAAATGTTTCAGTGACAGTCATCTGTCGAAGCCGGCATACATGCTTAGTGCGCTACACAGATGAAAGATCGTCTTCCAGAAATACAACACAAATGGCAAACATGAAAATCGTTCGAACAACATTAATAAGTAAAAGGTGGCGGGTGAAGGAATCGGTGAAGTTTATGCCTGCACCAAAACCGCTTTCAAAATTAAGGCTGTTTCTTTGTTGAGCTAGAGGATTCCTGGTTGGTATCACTAACTTCCCAAAGAAGAACCAAACTTCAACACCGATGTATCATACTCCCTCAAGTCAAGACAAACGCGTGCGAGTTATCTTTCCAAATATCGCTAATTTTACAGCGCTCGTCAAGATTAGAAACTCTCTTTTGTTAAAACACAAGCCAGTCACTGCTGAACAAAAAAACTACAACGAAAATGTGAAGCAAAAAACAGTATAAAGAATATTTACCTTGAGTAACCGCCGGCATTACAAACCCTTACTGCAATTTTCTTTAGAGAACAACTCATAGCAATTTGTTACCACCAGCGGCCATTTTAATGAGCATGACGTCACGACTGGCCGTCACGTGGTACAGTCAGATCGCGCAAGTACATGCGCCATCCTAAAATTACTTTTTTTTTCTAATTTTGTTTTAAAGTTCAGAGCTTCATAGCACGTGTGCAAGTTTTAATAAACTCAATTCATGAAAATTAGAAACATAAAAGAGTTGAATAAGACAAGGTTAAATTAAATATTCTGTCAAAAACATTAAAGAAAGTTGAAGAAAAAATCCTCAAAATTAAATATGAACTGTTTTGTGTTTTTGGCATGGTAATTTAGATGTTATCGTGATTGAGACCGGATTTCATCAAAATGAAAGACCCTATTATTAATAAAAAGAAATCAAACAAAACAAGAACTGGAAGGCGCTTTTGACAAACTTCGCAACTGGAAACAAAAAGGGAACCTATTATTTGGTTGATTTTAATGTTAAACTTTATATTCATGGTTTGTCTCACGACAAACGGGTCTTGTTTTCTGTCGTTGATAATAGATCTCAGGTGCTGTGCGTTGATCAAACCGACAAGTTGCGAACAGCTGTACATCCGGGAAATAGGCTCGCGTCGGCAGGTGCATTTCATTAGGGTATTTCTAAATTTGGAAACTAACACCCGTAATCGACAAACTCCTTGGAAACTAGGAAACATTTTAAATTATATCCGTCAAAACCATATGTCACACTGCTCAGGGAGTTTAACGTATCTGACGAGAAGCTTTTAGAGAAAAAGAACATTAATCATTGACAAAAACACTGTGGTCTCCACGCACTTGGAGAGTCTTGTTTTCGGCTTAATATAGAAAATTTCACTCGCTACTTCTTCGTGCTACAGAAAATTTCAACGGTAAACCATATGCTTTTTAAGCGATTAATAATTCACTCTTCGCCATTTAAATAAACCTATCGCATGTGATCTGAGCAAAGAAGGAAAGTGTTATTGTGTTCGAGGGATTGAGAAACCAAAATGAGAGGCTTAGAAATAACGAATAATATCTGACACCAAACTTCTTGTTTGCTTCCCTTGCACCAAATATTACATGCATTCATTTAAACGGGAAAACGATTCGTTTAAAAATAAAAACGGTTTTTAAACAGCGATATACAATCACAAGTCGTGTACGACGCGAAACAATCGTGATATTAATAAAACTCGCTGTGGTGATTGGTCGAAAGCTCCCTTATGCTAATTAAGCGTATTTCTGGTCAAGTTATTGTATCGGGGAGCATCTGTTGTGTGGTTCAATACGAAACATTAGGCAACATTAGAAAAACACGGTGGCTTCTGTCACAGACCGGGTTAGCATCTTATGTATTATTTACATAGGGTCTTCTCTGGGATTCGGTTGGTATCGTTTCGCCTCATCAAATGTTACACCACAAATACCTACAAAATAGCTTCTAGTAGCTCACCTCGTAATTTTTTTATACTTTGCATCACGCCAACCTTTTTTTACAAATCCCAGGAAGATATTGTGAAAACGGAACTTTATAAAGAGAACTGGGGAAACACACATCTTCGGTTGAATAAACTTTTTTGGAATTAAACTTGGTTAGTTATTGCAGCTCAAAATTTAAATTAAAAATTTTCACGACTAAAAGCAATATTTAAAACATGAAGGTAAAAAAAATTGAAGAAGTAAAGCATAGAAAATATACATCCGTACCGTTAAATTTTGAGTGGTGCATAGCCTCTGCGAATTTCATCGACTTGGCTTGACGGTGGGATAAAACAAAAGAAACGTCAGTGTTAAACCAATCTCGAGGGCAACCGTGAAATTCGGGGAAGGAGCGTTCAGAACTCAAACCAACAAGACAGTAATGACATCAGGGGATTTTGCCTTCCAAACACCTGTACATACGGGAACACTAGGCAACTGTAACAGCTGCCTACAGAGCGTACGTCATAATTAATTAACACGAGTCTCAGCATTTGACATAAAATTCGTGAATTATTTACACGCAGCCTCAATACAGTGTCTTAATAAATACGAGAATAGCTACAAAAATAAGAAATCCGACTTCTTGAATTCAAAAATTGTCGTTACCAGCGTAACGTTTTTTGTGAAAAATGCCTAATTTGAAATTATCGTAGATTTATCTCAGCAGAAATTACTAGTGGGATCGTTATGTATTTCGATTGTAGATAACGTGTCAGTTCAAAATGGGGATATAGAAATTAAAATGTGTGTGCTACCACAACAAGGCCTATATGCGTTGGTACGATGTAAACACGAACATCTCGTAATATATTTCAACATTAATTAGAGAGAGAAGACTAATGCACCTGCCGCTAACGACTTCCATATATGGCATAGAACAACATACGTTTCAAACCAAACCAGTAAAAATCGTGTTTTAAATGAAAACTGCACCGTCTGTTGCGTTTAAAATTTAAGCTTTTTTGGTTTGCCGTTGGTAAATTAGTAATTATGTAAACTTTCATGCGGAGAAAACACGATAAATTGACGTGAAAATCATTTTAAACGTTAGGAGATTATGCCAGTTTAAGAAGTCAACCTTTTTCAATTGAAATTCCTATTTTGACTTATGTGATATTGACTAAAACTCACTTTCAAAAGATTTTTTTGTACGATATGAATTTATTGCTCTTTTCTCCGTTGGAGCTTTCGCTAATATAAAATCTAACAGGAAATGAAAAACTATAATTTTTTTCTCAGAAATTAGATCTTAAATTATTTTCGTTTTAGGATTGTTAGAAGAAATAATTTAATAAAAGTTGTCAACGCGAAAGCAATTATTTTTTTTAATATGCATAAAATTTTAGACTGCCACTTTCTGATTGCCATAGCCATGTAACAGATTAAAATTTTACGATGTGGATGAACAGCAGCAAAATATATCCACATGCTCTGCGCAAGCTTTTTTTTATTAACGTTGATCAGTAATAAAGTTTACTGACTAAAAGTTTTTGTCAAAGGAACCGGAATATGGAGTAGTCTCTTAAATCAACACAGCTACTCTCTATCAAAACATTTCATTTGTGTCTGATAGCAGACAATTTTACCTCTAGTCCATAATTAAACCTGATTGTCTTTAAGGTTTATATATAGAGTCAAGATATTTCAATGTTATCGTCTCCCAATTTGCTTTAGACAAGCTATAAAATATTAGACAGATTTTGTTGGTAGATTCGTACTTTTAAGTTTAAGGTTTTATTCACTAACCAACAGCAAACCAAAGATTGAGTTACTCATTTCACGAAAAAATATTGTCTTTTAATGACCAAGCGATAATGCTTTTAGTTCCCTGCAGGAAATTGATGGAGAATGGACGGCTGCAATAGCACAATTATAAATGGATCGATTTTAGTGAAAACTTAAGGCAAAAACACAACTCTTTTAAAATAATTTCTATTCTCCTTTTATGGTCAAGTTTTCAACATTAGATGTTAGATCGAAACGTGTCCACTAGATAGGCCAAAAAAAATATCTCGGTTTTGATCATTTAAAAACAGAAAGAGAGAAATTAGCTACTTTGAAAACTTCGTGTACCACAGTAAATGTTGTAAGATGTGCATAGTTTAGGATTGGTTTCATGACATGCAGACATACGTCTGAATTCATAAAGAATGGTCCTTGCATCGGTGTTAAAAAGAGTTTCTCAGCTCAACTCAAAAGCCTTTCCCAAACTATTTTGCAGATATTGTCAGTTAAAGAAGTCCCCAAATTTTTACGTTGTTCTTGGTAGTTCAAAAATAGTAATAAATGCGGACATGGAGTTTTTACTAAAAAAGGCTTTTTTTCCCCAAAGGAAACGACAAATTGTGCATTGGTTGCTGGGATGTTTGTAAGGTATAAATCCATCCAGTTTTAAATTTTACATGATATACTCACTTTTATTCATCGAAAGAAACACGTGGACGCAATTTCAAGAAAAACAAGCAGAATCCTAAGATGTCTAAATTGTCTAGCGTCATTTCCATGAATGGTTTGTTTAATAAATATAATGTAAGTTCGTTTTCTCCAGTGACTATTGCCGATGCAAATTTGCTACTAAGTACACCGCAAAACTGCTTCGATAATGTAAAAATCCTGATTTTGTGGCGAAATAAAAAGTGTTTCTCGTGAATTTTTTTAGAGCCAGGAAAAAACAAATAAATAAACAAACAAACACTTTTTATGTAATCATTCTTTGTAACTCTCGAGTAAATAAATAATTTATTATTGTTGCCACTCAGAGTACATGGTATGCAAACTATAACCATGGTAGCACACCATACTGAGAAATATTGGCTTATGGGCATATTGTTGCAGTGCCGTAAGTAAAGCAGAAACAAAACGAAGCAACCGAAATCGCCTTGTCAGAGTAGTATAGTCACCTTGTTCTTACCAAGAGCAAAAAGTAAAATTTAGGTATTTTTCCAAAAGCAAGTCAATAGGCAAAACAAAAAAAAATTAAGTTGAGGCAACTGCTTTGTCTTGCCTCCTCAGTTCTGGCCGTGGTGTCGTGTTTGATTATAAACCTGCAGACGTAAAATTGGCATTAATATCACCAACACATGAGAGCCTGTTCAGCCTCAAAATTTAAATAGTTTCTTACTGGAAAAACCAGTTCAGTAAAACGTTTTAAGAAAGGGATAACTCTAGCTGACAACCAGTATTTGTCTCAATCAAAATTTGCCTCTGAAGCTTAATTAAGCACTGACATGATAGATGTCATAAAGTGTCGTATAAAAAGCCTGTTGCATTTTTGTACTGAGTTTAAATGAACTAAATGATCAAGAGCAGAAACTATGTTTCCTATGACTACATAGTCATTATAATAAGCACAGCATTAGTATACATGTTTAATAAGGAAGGGTATACGAATGGGACCCGCACACATGTTTTGTTAGGTGTTTAACAGTATCAGGAACATTTCCCCTTACAAATAATTAAGAACCTTAACAGCTTGATTTTTCAAGTAGACACCCTTTATATATTAAAGAACCTTTTCAGGCTGACTTGCAAAAACGATGGATCTTATATGCAAGTTTTACTTGCGTGGACATAGGAAGCAACTCTAAATTGGGAGACCTTTTTTTTTCCTTGGAGGAGGAATGGGAGAACCGAATAATGCTGCAAAATATTGTAATGGTTCTCAGAGGTACATAAAACTGGCTGCTACAAAGCCAAACAACCTCATTTTGTTTTCATTCTCCATCAGTACATTTTGGCAATGCCATATTGCATCTTGTGTGCACATGCAATGTCTGAACTCGTGATTCCGCCTTCTTGGCTGTCACGTGAACCCTAGGAAGGACGAAACTGGGCTAAAAGTTGTGGGGGGGGGACCTACCCGGCCTCCCATTTCCCCACGGCCCTGATTTTTATTCAAGAATGGTTTCATATTAAGGTTTATTACCTCTATATGTTGTTCAGAATTTCAAACTCTTGCTTTGATTGGTCAGATATCTGGTATTTGCTCTTGTTCAGAGTTTGACATTTTACACTTATACCACCACTGAAATATTTCTGGACAAAAGGTACATCTGATTTTAATAAAATGATAACATAATTGATTGCTAAATTTCGGCTATTATATGTGACCTTCAGAGATGATTGTTAGAAAACTGTGAACGCATAGGCTAAATTCCCTCGAATGTATAACGAGTAGGGTTTTGTAGCCGTTTTGGTCTGAAATCGGGTGAAAGACTTTGTTATTTTGATTTGAAATTGGGTATCGCTTTTGGAAATGTGTAAAAAGGACGTACGAGGACATTTAGCGCCACTGAAAACGGCTATCAATTTTATCGTCAGGTCGGGAATCATGTTGGGAAATTCGCATAATTTGGTCTGAAAAAGTTTCCGGGTTAAACGAACCGTGCCCCACATCCCCACCAAAATAATTTAGGAACAAGCTATGATAACTTTTTCAACTAAATACAACATCAAGTTTTGTTGACAATGAAAACTATGCGTAGCCTAGTAACTAGATCTCTTAGTGTAGGCATGTCTGGACTCAGCTGATGTCATCAAGATTTGTTTAACCAAGTTATTAAATTTTGAGGAACTGCAGAGTGTTTTAATACTAAATTTTATTAAGATATATGTTCAAATACAAAATAAAATCAAGCACTTTTAAAACTCGTAAGTTCAGTTATTTTTAGCTACGAATTATTCATTGAGCCCCGATGTTTTCTTTTTTCATATGATGTCAGCGGTTGAAACAAAAGGTCGCGGCTAGCGCTTTACCTAAAATGGGAACTCGTTCTGGAGTACACTCTATTTCTTTAATCTTTATAAGCCGAATAACTTCACAACAACAGTGAGGCTCAGATTAAGATCGATCGCCCACAATGTAAAAATAAATTAGGAACAATATGAGGCAGAGAAAACTCGAAGCCATAACACGAGCCATAACAACGTTTCAAGACGAAATATTGAAATTCGTTACTCAATATATGTCAGTAATAAAACAATTAACCGAGTTTTATTGTTTCTCGAAAAAAAATGTTTTTAAACAGGGCTTAAATCATAGGCGCGAGGCTGCGTTTATTTCATTTATTCAAACAACAATGTGATTAATTTAGATATAACTGAGAACTATTTAAAATCTGTTTGAGGCTGAAAAGTGAAATACCCATAAAATGAAGAACTACGAGTCTCGGCCAAAATATCTGGTTCATCAATAAAAAAAGGTGTACAAAAATAAAATGATTTTATTTCTCAGACTGAATTTTCACCATTGCTGAGTCAAAATTACTTCAGTTGCTTTAAATGTTCATTTTCACTTCTCTATGAATTTTCTCTAACGTGATTTTTGAATTGAAATTACTTACACTATATTTTTTTTATAACAATACATGCCCAGACTGAATATTCTTAATTTTCTGCCGATTTTAGGCTGAAAATATACTTGTGAATAAATTCTTAGATTACAGAGAATAGTATTTCGGATGTGGCAAGGAGAGAACTGTATGGCAACTGTATCATTTTATAGGTTTGTTAGGCGGGTTGCTGGTTTTGTTAGAAAACGAAAAGATTTTATTGTACTATTTTGTTTTATTTTCAACACGCAAAAATATGTTCTTCACAAAAAGAGACAAAACAACATATCCTATCTACAGTTGTCGACCTGGACGATTCCTCAGTGGCACAATGTTGGTCGCTCGCTGAGCAAAGTTTGCTTCGAAGCAGTAAGAGTGCCGATAATCCATCAGCAGTAACTAGAGTAACAAAGCAATAATGTGAAATCGATTTGTGTGTTTTTCTAATGATGAAATACTTTGAGAAATGCAAAATTTTCGATGCAGGGAACATGGAGAATGAGAAAATCCACAATGAATAGGAAAACTGACACAACATGAAAAATCTGTAATATTTGTGTTTTACTATGTGACCTTTGTCAGTCCGTTTAAAGAACTAATGAGTTTTTCTTTAAAAAGAACTGTTGGATTTTAGTATTTTGTTTTAAGATGGGGGGGGGGGGGGTGGAAGTTTGTTCACAGCTGAAGGTTCAGGGGGATTCTGAATGGTAATGTATCAACACTGGCTCTTAAATTAACGCAGTCGTTTAAAACTGGAGACAGTTGTGTTTCATTGTTGGCTTGATTTTGACCACGCTGGCTGCGTGCTTTCCTCCGGGAGATATTGTTGGCCTCGCGCTTATGCAGCCAAACAGTTGCCGTTTCCGCCACTTTCGCCCAGAACGAAAAATTAGAACTTTTTGAAAGCTGAAACTTTTTTCTAATAATATTAATTAGAATAGAACGTTTTAGCATTTAATATCTTGCCGATGTTATCTCAAATTTGGTCTCATATGGTTGCTTGGCAAAATGTCTGCTTATAAAACAATGTTTTTGTTATGGATATGACAAGTTTATCACGAATAACATGAATATAGACAAATTAATTTTGCGATGTTAACCATCAATTTCCCCTTTGTTATAAGTTACAATAAGCCACAAGACAATGACAAATGGTCCATGCAGTGCTACAACATTTCTGTGAGGAGTTATGCAAACATAATTTCGCTAACTCTTAAGATTTCAATTTCAGATCGAAATTGTTTCAAGACACCCAACTGAAAACTGTCCCTCGCAATTAATGCATTTGAAAATAATCATATTCGCAACACGTAAATACATATCAAAATGCCTTTTATTTTACGGTCCGTGAAGAAAGACTGATAACAAAATGCGACCCGTAAGTGCTAATGCCATAAAATATTTAGCGTGTTTTCTTTTCTTTGGTGATTTTTAGGGCTGTCAGGTTTCTATAGGGTGGACCTGCATCAACCAGCAAAGCCACGTGCGAAAGAAATTAGCACATGCTCCTCAGGGTTAACTTCTAAAACATCTGCAGTGACAAGATACGGGACACTTTCGACAAAACACGCTTTAAATATTAAATTATTACAACAACAAAAGCAAAACTTAATATTACGAGTATTGGAATGATTTTAAAGTTTCATTCTTAATGGCGGATATATACTTTGTTAAATTTGTTTTGCACTGAAGCTTGTTTTTAAAGCAGATGGAGCTGAAGGCTTCCAGTTATTTCATTTAGATTTAAGCCGATATGCAGTGCTACATTTTATCTTTTTAACAGCGGAGCTGCCAAAGTAAGGCTCAAAGTTTTATTTTTTTCCAAACAGCGCAAATATTTCACATTTAAGTCTAAATTTTGACTACTATTAACTCATTACATGCCTCTCAACACGTGCTATTGATATCTACAAAAGTTTCGTCGGTTCACGAACTTATTTAGAACCGGACTTTATTTGCAATTTTAATGTCAACGGTTAGCGGAACTATATTACAAACTAATCCCATAGACATACAGGTTACCGGATTGACAAAACGAAAAGCCGTTGCTATTGCAATTCTCTTTTATAGCAGCTTATGGCTGTGGAATGGTGTTCAGTTTTGTGTTGGCAAAACTTGTTCCCGATAAGTTTCGCTTTTGTTTGCTATTCCAGACCAATTTTAGCAAAGAAACGGAATTTTTGATGAGCGATATTGCCCGTCATCAAAACAACACTGGTTGATCTCTCGAGTACGGAAGACTTCCTCGGTTTGACTTTTTAAATAGGCTGAAAAAAATTTAAAAAAATAGACAATCTCACAGCCCGATTTTTCTTGTCACATCGACTTTCATTCGCTCTCATTAGCTTTCCTGCGTTCTAATGGACTTTCAGCTCTCGTGCACCATGATCAAATCTCATACGCTTTCGTGCGCTATCATCGGTTTTTATACACTCCCATTAACTGTTGTGTGCTATCATCGACTCCCATACAATCTCACTACCTCTCGTGAACTCTCATCAACGCTCATCGAATCTCACTATACTTTTTCATCAAAAACTTTCATGGGACTTGACATGAGAGTTATCGCGTTTTCATTAAGTGACTTTTGTCAACTTGCATCAACTCTCGTCCTTATTTCAGTCAGTGCAGGTTTGTTGCTAAACTCTAAAACACAAGCACAAGAACACAGCATATGCAAAAGTTGTTCAGACACGCGAAATAAACATGCAGATCAGTGTCTGAACCACGAACACAGAAGTTAATCTGATTCAATTGTTTTGTTATGAACAAAGGAGTTCTTTCGTTTTTGTAGTACAAGTCTACAGAAAGCTGTGTAGTTTGAGACTACAGTTTTGTAGTATTAAAAGTTGCTTAGATTTTGTTCAAGTTCTTAATGTGAAACGATCAATAAACCATAAACACAGTAGCTAATCACAATTCAGTTGCTTTGTTATGAATCAAGGAGTTACTTAGTTCTTTAGTTTTTGTATTACAATTCTATAGAAGCTGTGTAGAGTTTGAGATTACAATTTTTAGTTATTTTCATGCAGATTCCATAGTTCTTGTTCAAATTGTTAATATGAAACTGACAAAGTTTTAAAGAATATTTTGTATTTTGTAAGTGCATGTACGACACATGTCACATATGTATGTCGTGCTAAACATACCTTGAAGTGGTTCTTGGATTAATACTGGTTGCTCGTCAGTGATCAAGCAAAGTTGACTTTTCAGATTAAGTATGAAATCATATACAAGAGTTTTTCAAAAAATAAACATGCTTATAGCAATTGTATTCTATTGAGTACTGTGTTTGTGCTTAATTTGATGGATGCTACTTCAAAGTTGCTTCCAAACTGACTCGGTAAAAGTGTATGGGACCAAAGCATCAGAAAAAAACGCGCCCTCCCTCACCGAACTTTGGAAGGTTTCTGGTGATAAACCGGGATATTTTTTTAAGTGGCCTATCACAATCAATTTCAATACAAAATGGCAGCGCCATTTACACTCTTTTGGACCAATGGAATGAAATTTAACTAACGGAGTATATCGGGAAACAGCTTCAGAAAATGTCGTTCGCAGTGAGCAAAATACGCCCACAAATCCTCTCAGAATGCAGGAATGGCATTCTTGATAACGAATAAATCATTAAAAATAATTCGGTGCACATAAAGTTACTACTCGCCTTCTTTTTATAAGAAGCAGAAATTTTGGCTGAGGTCCATATTGTCCTTTCAGCCTCAAATTGTTCTTAAAGGGAATCTTTCACGGCTGCATTAATTGATTTGATATTTTCCAAAAGTTACATTTTTACGTTATTTATCCAAAGAATTTTAAAGGAAACATCCTATAATTCATTAAAAAGACAGTGATCAATCACTTCTTTCAAGGTTTTAATGCATTTTTTTAAAAAGCAAAACTACCCGTTTGTGTTACCATTGAATGTGTTACGGCCCGAAACATAAAAATTGACAACAGTAATCCAACTTAATCGCCGCCTAAAACAGACCATCCGTGCCATTAATCTCTTGAAAAACTCAGATTGGCATCTGAACAGCGTCTGTTTATTGATATTTTAGCCTGAAATGGTTTTCTTGTCAAAAATTATCTTACGCATGCGCAAAGCCGTGAATTTAATTTGACCAAAGTTCTTTGCTTTTCGCAGTCAATTTTACCTGGTTAAACATTTATGTATGAAAATAAATGTTGCAAAAATATTAAAACTTTGGCGTTAAGGAACTAATTTTAATACTTTGTCTTGCAACATAGTCAGTGGCTCCGAGTCTTCCCAGCCTCAGATTGTTTATAAATTATTCTTAAACTTTGGGTGATTTGAGCTTCACTGTTCTTATAGAGTTGTTCTTATATAAAAAAGCGTGTATACTGTGGAGCGTTTCCAGTAACAAACTTCGCTCCGCCGGCCCTGCAGAACTAGTCAACTTACTTCAAACCAGGTGATCGGACATTTATCACGTGCTTAGAGTTAGCCAATCAGCGCGCGCTGTTAGGTCTGCCCAAAAGGCAACGCCGGATCGCTGTTGTTTTCTCGTTTTGCTGGAGAAACAAATTTCGTAAAATGAAATATTAAACAGTTAATTTCTGATAATGACATTTCAGTTTTTTTAGCCCATCAACAACTTTAGCTGATAAACGTATTTAAACATGAGTTTTGATAGTACTTAGAGCTGGATGAAATTTTAAATGGCGGCCATTTTGAAACCATTTTGTGCGCGCGCGGTTTCTGGGGTGCTGCCAGTCTGGCGTTCACGCAAGAGCCGATTATCTGGAATAATGTAAGCAGAAGACAAATGTTGGTTAACTTGGTGGGAGATTGTTTAATGTCCGCCGTTAGACTGCGACTGAGCTTTTTTGATGTCAGCTCCTGGGGACAAAAACTTACCGCCCATCGTCCAAGTGGATTGTTTTGTCAAACGTCAGGGGGCTTTTTGATATTAAACTGACAGCTGCTCGTCTTCCATTAGACCAAGTGAACGAAAATAACTCAGTCAGTTTTTCAAAACGTAGGATGGTAGGTATGAAATAAAGTCACCTCTTAAGTTGATCCATTTGTCTCAGAATCGAAGACGAACTACAGCCATCTAGTGCATAAATTTGGCGAACTAGTCTTTCAATAAATTCGTGCTCAGTACGAAAAGACAAAGATATTTTTAAGTTTTATGCGCATTTTAAAACTAACAAGAAGAAAAACATTCTATTTTGGTATTTGCATAGTTGCTTGAAATAATCAGAACCACTTTAAGGTAAGAAAAAAAGAATGAAAGTAAAAAAATAAATACAGATTATTCAGTAGAAGATTCATATAACACGGCTGGTCATTTTACGAGACAGTTTGATGTTTTCGAGCCTTCAGGAGAGAAAAATATAAACAGACGAATAAAAATAACCAGCCAGCCGTATTATAAAACTCTCCGCATAATAATTTGTTTATTAGACGACAAAAGAGGCGATTTATGACAGAGTATGTTTAAAATTGTTAGAACTGCAAAAATCTCGAATCTGACAAACGGAACAATTAAAAAGACAGTAACTGACAGCCATGGAACCGGTCCAAATACTGAAGTAACCCTCGTTTTGGGGCGTATTTGCACTCTAAAACGCCATGTCGTGTAATAAAAGGAATATTGTTGGAGCTTTATAGTGATTGTCAGGCGGGGACGCTTTCCACAATTTTTACGTAACATTACATAAATTGAGACAAAAAAACTGGCATTTGAATTATGGTGTTGGCAAATGAGCCGGCTCTCCCGTTAAAATAAACATTACGTCACCAGTTAAAGCAATTTGGTTAAATCCAATAGATAAACGGTATTAAAACACTTTTATATGAAACGATAAACCGTGACACAGTTTGGCGTAGTTTTAACTGACATCCGCAGAACACAAAAATGATTGAAAAGTTTAAAAGTTATCAATATTCTAGATCTTTCCTCACGCACATACATCAACAATACTAATGATATCGAATCTCACTCATAGTCATTTCAATATTTTGAATTAATATAAGAACGTATAACATTATTAATATTCGAAATTATAGTACAATATTTTAGTATACTCCATTGGCTCCCGTTTATGATTTCAAATTGTATCAGTCATAATGTTTGACAGAAAACAAACGGAGTTCTGACCCTATTTTATTTATTCATTTTTATACCCAAAAATGAGAACTTGTGATTCAAAAGGGCTGATTAGTAATATGAAAAACACACTATAATCAAACCGGTTAAATGCGTGATGGTATTGGGAAAGTAATAAACAAAACAAAGAAATGTCTTTAGGAGTTTCAGATATTTAGGCAACATTTCGCTAAGGAAATTATTTTCCTAGAAAGATGTTTATGTCACATTAATTAAATGCTTTTTGACCCACCTCTGGCCATTCTTCTTGTATTCTTGAGACGCATTTTTAATGTTAAGGTTGCCGAAAGAGTGAATGATTGGCGAGTCTTCCGTGATCCTATTCTATCTAATACATTCACTAACAGCAAGTCTCTGTCGCTAAGAAATATTCATGAGGCCACTGAAGGCCAATCCTTATGTAAAATGACTTAGATCAACACAGGCCGTCCAGCTTTTTTTGTTTCACCGTGTTAACAAAATGTTGCCATAGCAACGTCAGTCAGACTTGTTTCATTCCAAACACAGCGGTGTCAAGCCATCAAGAGCTGATACGTTACAGGTTAGACGAAATAAAAGGCATGGACATTACCTATAGTGTGTCTTAATGTGTACATGAACAGTGATCTTGCAAAGTCTTATTTAGTTTAGTTCATATTCACTGTTAGAGAGCGTGGATGTTCTTTTAAAACTATCAGAGGCATATTGCTGACTCATAATTAATTTATTCCGTATATCTTATCTTGCTTCATTTGGTTTGTCGGCTTTTTAATGCGCCTTTCTATGTGTCAGTAAGCCGCCTGAGTGGGTGTGGTGGGGCAGTATTCACTTGTAGTGTAGCCACTTAAAATTACTTTATTTGACCATATTCATCTTTCTCTCGCTGTGGATTTTGAACAAACAATGAACCCTTGTACAAAAAGTCAGAGTTCCAACATCTAAATGATCCATCCCGCACTCCCCCA